>JAASGM010000492.1:0-18672 GCA_023334215.1 Globisporangium cystogenes | reverse complement strand
TCACGGCCCAAGACCCTCGCCAGGACCTGCGATCAGTTCTCACTCTGTGAGACTCTTCGCTAAACGCTTCCTCAGCAAAGGGATCAGTGCCAACCGACAGTTCGCTTTGCGATAGTCGGGCGGCCTGAGTCCCATTACAATAACGATCTCGAATAATCAATGCAAGTTGACTGCTCCATATCAAGCTCGAGATTATTACCCCGTGCTCACTTTCAGGATCGAAATTGATTGGTCAAAATCAGCCAATCCTTGATCCGGGCGACGGTGAAAAACGGTGATTTTGGTGTATAATGTCGAATACTGTACACAATCTTGCACACTCGTGTAAAACCGAAATGTATTTGTTACTTACTATACATACGGTTGGAGATGTCGAAATCGTTTTTTGGAGAATAGTCGGAGGGGTGTCGATTGGCTCCTCCAAATATTCGCGAGAAGCAAATACCCCGTCGAAAATGATTTTGTACAATGCCAGGCTCTATCGAAATTACGGGGATATGGTGGTCCTTACTATTCCGTGTTTTACAGTACGTGCCAACAATATCATATAAAAATGTCGACTCGGACAGATAGTACCGTGACCGCACGGTGATCATATTCGCCGACACGGTCATATTATCATCATTCCGGACACTTAGCACAGTTTCACCCATATGTACTGACTTCAGGCATTGTTGTCTGCATACACAAACCAAGACAAAAGATACGCACACTTGCAAATCTGGCATAACTTTTGATCTACTGCTCGTATGAGGGTGCTGTTTGGATGTGTGTGTTTCCTTTTGTCTTGTAATGTATATACTGAGATTAGCTCATATGTACTGACTTTAGGCATTTTTAAAAACATATGTACTTATGTTGTCTGCATTTTACTGATGTTGTCTCCATTTGTACTTACATTAGGCATTGTCGTCAGCATTTGTACTGATGTTGTCTCCATTTGTACTGACTGTAGGATTTGTTGTCTGCATTTGTACTGACTTCAGGCATTGTTGCAGATCATGTACTGATTTAAGCTCATATGTACTTACTTTTGGCTCCTATGTACTGACTTTAGGCATTGTTGTTGGTGACTGAATCAACAATGCATTATCATATAGTGACGAAATCGAGGGTCTCCTGCTCGATCTTGAGCAGTCGCATTGACACTCTTTATGGCGGGCTTCAAGATGCTGCTGCTCCGCTTCCTGCTGCTCGTCGCACTCGCGCTGCTAGAAGACGAACATGTAGCGGCGATGACGATCGAGCGCATTTCTCCTAGCAGCGGCTCGAGCGACACGCGCACCACGCTTTCGGTGTTCGTGCGCGACCTGCCGCCGCACGAACCGATCGACTGCGTCTTCCACGACGGCGACGTCAGCGATTGGCCCAGCGCCGCTGCCGCAGCTGTGCGCGTCACGCGGGACGTTGCGGTTTGCACTGCGCCTCCGCTTCGCCGCAGCCGGGAGACGCATGTGCTCCTCGCGACGCGCAGCCGCGGACTCGTCTCCAACACCGTCATGTTCACGTACGAGGAGCCCGGTGCGCTCGCTGCAATCGTACCGGCGGTGGCCGAGGTCGACGGGGGCGCCGCAGTTACGATCCGCGCCAACCGCTTCCGCACCGACAGCGCTTTGCGTTGCTTCTTCGGCAGCGCGCCGGCGAGTGCGGTCACGCGACTCAATGCAACCGCAGCGCGCGCGCTCATCCCGGCGGCAACTGACGGCCCCGGCACAGTCGAGGTGCTATGTCTGGAAGACGGCGTGCCGATGGCGGCGGTCGAGCTCGAGTTCACGTACGCTCCGAGTGCGCGAGTGTCGTGGATCGCGCCGCAGACAGGGTACGCGTCCGCAGAGACGCGCGTCATCGTGCGCGGCAGCGGCTTCCAGCGCGAGTTCACCTTGCAGTGTCACTTTGGAGATGCGCTCGCGCCCGCGCAGTTCGTGACCGAGCAGGAAGTGCAATGCACAGCGCCGCCGAGTGCCCCAGGCGCGGTTCGATTCTCGGTGAGTCTGGACGGGCGACTTCCCGCCGAAAGGCAGATCCGGCATGCCTTCGACTACATTGGTGGGTTACAGGCGGCGCGCATCATCTCTGCGGTCGTGGTCTGCGCTGCGGTGCGCAGCAACATCTCATCACAATGTTGCTGTCGTTGCTCTTCGCGTTCGCAGTCGATCCTGTGCTTCAAAGCGTGTTCCCGCCGTTCGGCTCTGAAACCGGCGGCACACGACTCGTGATCCGAGGAGCGAACAGCATTGCTCAGAGCGAAGTTCAGTGCTTCTTCGAAGACCCCAGAACGAAAAAGACCGTGGCGACATCGGCAGACCGCGTGGATGACAGTGCTATCACGTGTCAATCACCCCCGTTGACTCCGGGAACAACTCGCGTTCGCCTCAAGCTGCACGGAGCAGTATCGGCCACCTTCGTGCTCTACAATGTGACTGGTGCGTGGACAAACCACTGACTGGTCGACACGCAGCATTGCAAGCACCGCTAACTGCATCGTGTGGCGTGTATACGCAGTGATGCCACGACTGTTGTCGATCGAGCCAAACTTTGTGATGGAAGGCCATAGTGCCGATATCACGCTTGTTGGAATCGGCTTTGTGGAGTCGCCGTTGTTCCGCTGTCACATCGGTGATAGCATGGTTGCTCCCGCGCGCTTCGTTCGTCCCAGCACAGTCATCTGCCGAGCGCCACCACTACAAGTCGGGGTGGTTTCTGTGCAAGTCTCGGTCAACAATCACGACTTCGTGAAGGAGAGTCTGCCGTTGGCTGTTCACAGCACCCCGGCAATCCAGTTCTTCGAGCCGTCGTTCGTCTTCCTCGGAGAAACGACAACCATCCGGATCACTGTGAAGAATCTCCCCAGCTACGCTCGCATCGTTTGCCACTTTGTCGAGCTGGGCGTGACTGTGAGAGAGTCCAGATCGAGCGCGTCGGTACGAGAGTGCGAGGCACCGAGGTTGGTACAGCAGTTCGGAACGCGCGCGAGTGTCCAGATTCGCGACGAAAGCCACGGCAAAGTACTCTTGGCAGCACCGTTCTTCTACCTCCGCAAGCCCGAGGTGTCTCGCGTGTTTCCGGAAGCTGGACTTGACACGGGTGGAGCCAGATTGTACGTCTACGGGAACGACTTCTTCAGAAGCAGCAGGATGTCGTGCGCTTTTGAATCGGAGAACGGCAGTACCCACCGAGTTTCGGCGACTCGAGTAAACTCGACGACGATCGTATGCAAGACGCCGCCACATCGACCTGAGCGCGTGCAACTGAAGGTGTGTTTCAGCGCCAACCAGTGCACATCGTCGTCAGCGTGGTTCCAATTTCGTCTTCTTCCAATCTCCAAGTCGAGCTCGGAACGCCAGTCTGGGAGCCGCGTGGCACCTCCAAGCTCTGCGACGATCCTCCAGTGTGCGAAAGCGCCTGTCATCACAGGACTCGATCCGCCAGTCGGGTCGGAGAGCGGGATGCTCGCTTTGCTGGTCACTGGAAGCAACTTTGTCCGAAGCTCGGGGTTGCGCTGTCGCTTCGGAGCAAAAGATATTGTGCCTGGCGACTGGATATCGACGTCCGCCGTGTCGTGCGTCTTGCCGAAGCATATGCCCGGGTTCGTGAATGTGTATGTCACGAACAATATGCTCGACTACTCGGAGACCTCTGGTGTGTTCCAGTACATCGCGAATCCAACCGTGGCGTCGTTCGAGCCACTCGAGATTGACGCAGCAGAGCAGACACGGCTTGTGCTGCGCGGCCAGAACTTTCGGAACTCAAGTGGACTTCGGTGTGTCGTCGGAGACGATCTACTGCGAGCTGAATACTTCTCGGAGTCGGCCGTCCGATGTGCAATGTGGCAGCCAACCCAGTCCAATGTGACTGTCGGTCTGATTGATCTCGATGTCGCTATGAGAGTAGCGACGGCTCCCACCACTCTGGTTGTGAGCAGGCTCGCAGCGAACTGGATGTGGTTGCATCCGAGACTCGGACCGAACAGTGGCGGAACATCATTAACCATTCAAGGCATCTCATCCAGCGCCATGTCAAGTGGAGTTGGGACAAGCTGCAGGTTCTGCGCGTTGGGCGGACCCTGTTCGACTGGTTCTCCTGCTACTTTCAATTGTAGCGCTCTCCGGTGTCTGTCTCCTGAATGGCAAGGCTCTCGCTTGGAAGGCATGATCGAAGTCTACCGAACCCGCGGACTCAAGACTTTCGTCATTGCATCTCTGCCGTATCGTTACCACAAGCGTCTCAACCTGACAGCGATGCATCCGGCAATCGGTACCACGCGAGGAGGCACGGTCGTGACAATCACTGGCTCCAACTTCCGTCCAAGTAGTACGATGTGCTGCGTGCTTGGTGATTCCCGTTTCGTACCTGCAACGTACATCAGTCAAAAGACGATCAACTGCGCGATGCCGCCTCTGCTCGGCGACGCTCAGTCGATCAAGGTGTCTGTTTCGTTGAACGGCGTCGATATCGAGCCCACCAGCTTCCAGTTTTCGTACGTCGAGGATGCATCTGTGCTCACCGTGTCCCCAACCGCCGGCCCCATGTCGGACATCACGACTGTTGAACTGTCGGGAGTGAACTTCAAGGCTAGTCCACGCAGCTCGTGCTTCTTTGGAAGCCACATCGTGCCGGCGATCGTGCAGAGCTCTGACAAGGTGACTTGCATCGTGCACTCGGCCATGTCAACCACGCTTGGTGCAGTCTCCGTGACGTTTTCCTCGAACGGTCAAGATCGATCGAGTAGTGCAGCGCCAAGGTTCTACTTCTACGAAGTTCCGACTGATGTGAACATCACCCCATTGTACGGAAGCGTGAGTGGCGGAACGCACCTCATCTTCACGTTTGGACAGCGCGGACCGGAGTATCTTCCGGAGAAGATCATCTGTGCGATCGGAGATACGATTGTCGATGGTGCTCTGGTTGGTCGCGGGCAGATTAAGTGCGTGGTCCCATCAGCTGACTTGCCAGGAAGTGCCCGAGCGCGGTTTTCGTTGAACGGCCAGCACTTCGTGGATGGACCTCTGTACTGGTACTTTGAAGAGCCACAGTTCGAGACGCTGTCGCCGAACACCTGCTACGGCAAGTGCCCGAGGGTCATCCGTGTCATCGGGTCAGGGTTTCCGCGCGTATCAGGTCTCTGGTGCCGCTTCGGCTTGTCGGATCCAGCACGGGCAACATGGATATCGGCGGAAGAGATCGTGTGTCGGTCTCCGTTGCTTCTTCTGGGCGATGTCGAGCTGAGCTTTTCGCTGAACGGCGTGGACTTCCGTGAAACTGAGCTGGTACTTCAGTTCGTTGCGAGTGAAGACGACATTCAGCTCCCACCCATCTCCGGTACTGATTCGACAAGGGTCACCGTGAACGCGTCCAGCACGCGCATTCGCGACTGCCACGCACCTCTGGAAGTCCTCGCCATATCTCCGAGACGCATTCCACTTGGCACCGCGCAGGATGTCACAGTGTACGTCTCGGAGCTCCTCTACTCGAGCTCATTGTCGTGTCGAGTTGGAGAAAACTATGAAGTTCGTGCTCGCGCGGTCACACGAACCTCCCTGGTGTGTCCGATACCAGCAATGTCGACACCAACCATGATGCGCTTCGCCGTGTCAACCAACAGCATCGACTTCATCGAATCACGGGAGTTCACGCTGACTTTCTACGTTCCACGACCGACCATCCAGATCCCCAACTCCAGCACCTCAACTCCAACTCCTACATTTGTAGACGCGATAACTGTGACGACGACCACCACTAACTTCTCCAGTCCCGAATTCTGCCCGATTCCGATCCCAAACGAACGGTGGATGTCATCCGTGCAGCTCGAACCCCTTCCACCACCGAGTTCTCTTGGACGAGACAAGATAACTACTCGTGGTACAGACCACTTTGTCGAGATCACTACTGGTGGAACACACCAGTCTGTCGGCGAGACTGACGCCATGTCGATGGTGCTGCCGGAGCGATCAGTCCCACTTCAGCTAACTCGGAACGAGACGGACTTCGTGGCGAACCCCGTCAACTTCATCTACTACGAGCGCCAGTCCATCGCGTTTCTCCGTCCTGTCATGGGGACGACACAAGGCGGGGTGATGCTCACTATCGGGATGGACGAAGTTTCGTTAACTATCTCGTACTCCTGCGGCTTTGCATTATCGAGCGGATCTCTGTCATTTGCAGTCGCGCGTGTGCTTTCTCGAAACGAACTCGCATGCGTCACCGATCCGGTGGTTGCTCCATCGGCTGTCGAAGTGAGTATCTGGGTGGACGGAGCGAGGTTCTCGGTGAACAGCGTTCTGTACTACGCTGTCGAGCCTGTTTCGATCCAAGTTTTCGCACCAGTCGTGGTTTCTCCGAGCAGCGATACGATAGACATCTTGGCGGATGACGAGGGCGACGTCGCTTTTGCTGACGATGGCTTCGTATCACCTGATCTTGAGTCACAGTTCTGCCGCACTGGTGATAACGAGTTGGCGCAGACCAGTAACACGTTCGAGACGCCAGCTACTTGTGTGCAACCGCAGCATGATCGGGATTACGTGGCGCATTTGAGAATCGATACTGCAGTCGATCCTATCCTACTCGACGCGGAGATGGATTCGTCAGTTTATCGCTCGGAAGACGTGGCCCCCGAGGCGGAAAACCTCTCGCTGTCCGATTTCGTGGTTCCAGCACCGCCGATCGAGTCGCTGTCCGAGCATCTCAGCCCCTCAAGGGAAGAGATCTTCGCGCTGAACGCACTGCGTACTCAGCAGTGGCGAATCAATCTCGACGATGAGAGTGCGCAGTGTCGAGCGACGTTCCTGGCATCCGACTACGGGGCTGATATCGAACAGTGTGAAGTTCCAACTCCACTTCCTGAGTTCTCTACTCTTCCGACCGATCTCACCGCAGACGGTGGTGAGCAAACTGCGGACCTGACAGCTGAGTACCACCAAAGTCTGCTTCCTGATTACTCGACGCAACCAGTTGATCCTGTGAGCGGCAAGAACGTCGAACTCAAGACTTCGTTCGCATGGACCTTCAAGAACCTCAAATCTCCAACCGTGGCGTCAGTCAGCCCGCAGTTCGTCACTGGAAGCGACATTGATGTGCTCCGGGTTGGTGGCACAGCTTTTCAGGACTCTGCCTTACTCGCGTGTTTGATCGGAGAGATGAAAGTGAACGCGCTGTTTCTCTCATCCGAACTGGTCGAGTGCGAAGTAGCGAGTCTACGCATGGTCAACGGCATCTACGGCGTCGAGATTGCCAACAACGGCCAAGATTTCACCAACAGCGAAGTCGAGATTGTCGTCTTGGATCCGATTCGAACGCTCCGAGCGGAGCCGACACGAGGGCTGCTCAACCGACAGAACACCGTTCGAGTGTCCGGAGCAAACTTCTCAATGCTCTTGGAGCTTCAGTGCATCGTCGGTGAAGAGCACGCCGTCAAAGCCACATATATCTCGGATGCATGGATCGAGTGTATACTCCCAGTCTCCACCTACCCGACTGTGGTCAAACTCGCGATTACAGGCAACGGTGTCCAAGTGTTCGAGGTGCCTACACAGTTTCACTATGTGGAGGAGCTAGAGACGACTTTTTTGGCGGTACCCGACATGGACGAAGCACCAGTCGTGTTAGACAGAGAAGAGATCTCAGACGAAGTAGAGCCCGCGCTCTTGGAAGCTCCTGCTGTGGAGATTGCCAGGACCTGCACGGATGTTACTCCTGACGGGCTCTGCGACGAAGCTTGGACAGATAATTTGTCGTTTGACGCGGATGAACTCGAGCTAGCGCCAGAGCTCTTCGAGCGTTCGAGCGTCGAGAGCGTCGAGAGCGTCGTCGTCGGTCACCAAAGCGCGCTGTCAGGACAGTGCCAAGTCGCTTTCCCGTTCGGCTTCGGTGATCTCTCGGTGCTGGCGATGCACATGGAGCCGCTGTCTGGAGGCGGCGTGCGATCATATGCTAAGCAGCAGACTCAGGTTGCGCTTGAAATGGCTCCGCACGAGCAACCGAGCCGCGCTCCCGAGTACGTCGACGCGCTGATTCCGGAGGTGCGTGGGCTTTCTCCAGCTCGCGGACCACTGAGTAAGACGGTGACACCGTCGCTGGGCCCGATCACAGGCGGCTTCCCGGTCGCGATCACTGGCGGGCCTTTCAAGAAAGCGGATGACACTCGCTGCCGGTTCGCTGAGATTGTTGTCGCCGCGATGTGGGTGAGCACCGATGAGATCACTTGCACAGCCCCGCCGCACATCCAAGGAGTGTTCACTCTGTTTGTGTCGCTGAACGACCAAGAATACGTCGACACCGGGATCCCGTTCGTCTACTACGTTGAGCAGACCATCCGGCGCATCTCTCCTGTGTTCGGACCGGCATCGGTTGCAGGCACGACTGTGGTCGTTGAGGGTTCCGGCTTCGTGAACTCCTCGCTCCTTGCGTGCCGCTTCGGATTTGCAGTCACCCCTGGCGAGTACATCAGTCCTCAAGTTATGACGTGCGTGACGCCGCCCATACCGAAGCTCAGTGGTGGACTGCAGGCTGTACCGCTTTCCGAGCACCGCAACACGAACCCCGACCCGAGTCACGGAAGTGTGTACCTCTTTCCAGACGCGCACTACTACCCGCAGTATTGGAGTCGTTTGGTCGCACTGGAGGTATCAAACAACCGGCAGGACTTCACGCGCAGCGGCGTGAGTTTTCTCTACTACCAGGACGCGACGCTCTCCAGCATCTACCCTGCGAGCGCCTACGACGTGACAGAACTGTCCGTCTTCGCCAGGGGAACCGACTTCATCAACTCAACCTCTCTGACTTGCCGAATGGGACTCGAGGTATTTCCAGCCACGTTCATCACTTCGCAGCTGCTGCTGTGTATCGCCAAGAGCGACCACGCATACGAGGATTCCAGGCGTGACGCCCGCGTTCGAGCAGGACGGCACGCGCTGTTCGAGATCTCGAACAACGGCAAGGACTTCACTAGCTCTCACCTTGTCTTCGAGTTCCTCGGTTCGTGTCCCCCCGGTTTCTATTGTTCACAAGAGCTCGCGGGCAAGAAGGCGACATGTCCGCGCGGATCGTTCTGTCCTGGTCGCGGGAACCAGAACTTCACGTTGTGTCCGCGCGGCACGTACCAGCCACTGCTAGCTCAAGCGGCGTGCCAGCGGTGTCCTGTTGGCTACCACTGTCCTCACCCGGGCATGCACGTTCCTCGTATCTGTCCAGCAGGGTTCGTGTGCGAGGTCACCGGGATCGAAGATGCGGAACAGCTCTGCCCAGAAGGGCACTTCTGCCTCGAAGGAACTGCGACGACGTCCACGTCGTGCTCTCCCCCGTCACGAACGGGGATTCTCGTTGCCTCCGCCACTGCAGGTGAGAGTCCCGTGACTCTACGCCGGCGGCCAAGTCGAGAGTTCCTTCAGTCGTCGGTCGGAGCACGGCGAAGTGGATGCTGGAACAACGAGACAGCGGACTTCGGGCTGCAGATGAGCAGCCACCCGAGTCGCTTCTGGATGGAACTGCGGATGCTCCCGTTGGCGGAAGGCGCAGTGTTCTCGCCGATCCGCGGTCGCTTCTGCCTAGACGACTCGTGTGTGCGTCTCGCCGACGCCGACAACTACCAGGTGCAAGACGAGACTTTCGACTACTCCTCGACAAGCTTTGCGCTCCGTCGGCCGATTCCGTGTCCGAAAGGGACGTACTGTCATCCGGGGACTGCTGGGAACGATTTGAACATGAGGAACTTCACGGCTCCGCAGCCGTGCTTCGAGAGCATGTACTGCCCCGAAGGGAGCGCCACGCCGCTCGGTTTCGGCGAGTGCGCGGTCGGATTCTACTGTCCGTTTGGCACGAGGATCCCGTGTCCTGCAGGAACGCACTGCCCGCGCGTCGGCCATGCAGTACCGATCTCCTGCTCACCTGGGACGTTCAACGCGATGGTGGCGCAAGCGAACTGCACGACATGTCCAGTTGGCTACATTTGCCCGGGGTTCAGCCGACTGTCGCCGGCACTGTGTCCGCCGGGGTACGTGTGCAGCAAGCGCGGCTTGAACTCACCCAACAGCCTCTGTCCGAAGGGGTTCTATTGCCTCGAGGGCACGGCGACATCGGACGGCTTCCGCAACGATACGCGTCTGCGGCCGTATCCATGCAAACCGGGGACGTATTGCCTGAAAGGCGTGGTTGCAGACGAGGTTCGCACTGGAGACTACGCGTACGCGCAGAACTGCACAGAGGGCTTCTACTGCGAACTTGGTTCGTCGTCTCCGAAGGGATCTGGACTCTGCCCGCCCGGCTTCACCTGTCCGAGCGGAACGGCTGCTCCGATCCCAACCGAAGCTGGCAAGTTCGCCGACCTCGAAGGCACGGTGTCTGCCGCCGACTGCGCTCCTGGGTACTACGCACCGACCATCGAATCGACAGCGTGCATCCCATGTCCACCCGGCACCAGCTGCGAGAATGACGGGACTGCAATTGCAACTGTATGTGGCCCAGGGTCGTACCGTGGCGGATTGAGCGCGGACGGTATCTCGTGTCTCGCGTGTCCGCAGGGCACATGGTCGAAGAACTGGGAGATCCGCGGTGTCGAAGAGTGCATCAAGTGTGCACCGGGTATAGTTTGTCCGATCGACGGGATCACACATCCGTGCACAAGCGCCGACCTGCCGCGCGTGTTCGTGCCTCTGCTCGAGAACCTCTCGATCTCCGAGTGCCTCGAGAAGGGTGACGCCTACTTCTTCGGTGTCCTACTCGAGCCGTGGATCGACGAGTCCGGAAGGGGGCCGCACTTCCTTCCGTCCCGAGACGGCAGGTGCTTCGAAAACTTTCAGCCTCGCGGATCGGTCCTCTACCAGCGACTCGCTGACTTCCACGGTCCCATGTACGAGCTCGCGGCAGGGGTTCCGCACCAAGGATACGGCGACATCGACCAGTTCCCAGCACCGAACATCTTCGACCGAGGCTCGCTTGTGGTCGACCTCCAGGTAGCGCAGATGTACGACGTCGCGCGCAACTGTACACAAGGGTTCTTTCACAAGAACCAGTGGTTCCCGGGGACTTGCGAGGCCGACATATTTTGCTCCGCTACGTCAGCGTCGTCCGTCGAGTTCGTCGCGCAAGCTCAGCCGTGTCCGGAGGGGTACGTGTGCGACTTCATGACGACGGCGGAGAGAGCTGTCGCGCACTTCTGTCCCGGGGGCTACGTGTGTGGTCCTGGCACGACGCCAGATCTGAACATCCAGTCTCCTCGTGGACAACTCAACAAGCTCTGTCCTGCGTCGCGGTACTGCGAGGAAGGGACAGCTGAGTCGCAGAAGGACCAGAGCACGTGTCCAGCAGGGTACTTTTGCCCCACGGGGACCATGAACCCGTACCTCGGGTACATCGCAAACGACGCGCTTCGTCGCCACCTCACGCGCGAAGAAGCGAATCCATTTCTCCACATGGACTACACCAAATACATCGCGGACGGCGACATCCGCATCGTGTCAGCGCACGACATGCACTGTTTTGGTGGGACTGAAGACGATCTCGAGGCGATATTCCGTAGTGTCAGGCGCAAGGATGGGAGTAAATCGGTGGTCATCAACCGAGCGGTGCAGCACGACATGCAATGCGCAAGAGACCACAAGTGGCGCCACGTCGAGCTGGCGATCCGGCGCAACGACTGCAACTGCGTCGCGCAAGTGAAGGTCGTGCATCGCGTCTTCCAGCTCTGGAAATGCACGATGACGGCATCTCGCCCCGAGCCAACGATGTATGACCCGAACCTGTTCGGATGGAAGTCCGCGCATCTCTCGACGCAGCAGTGCCGCTTTGCGTCAGTTGACAATCCGACCGTGTTCTTCGATCTGAAGGAACAACTCGCCGGTGGCAACGGTCTGAGCTTTCGGTTGTCGTGGACGCAGACTGCAAACGTCGTGTCCTACTCGGAGCTGAAGAATCTCGTGAAAGCCAAGTACAAGGACCACATCGACGACATCCCGTCGAAGCAGACAAACGTGGACCCGTACCTTTACGACCTTCACTACGCGATCATGGTGATCGAGCAGTTTGGCGAAGAGACCCCGCAAGTGATCAACTTCGCGCCGGAAACCAACGAGATCTTGCGACTTGATGCCTGCGCGTGCCCAAACCTGTTCAAGTGTCCGAATGGCACCATATCGACGGGCGGTTCGACTGACATCTACAGCTGCGTAAAGACGGGCTCCGAGGTCATCCAGCGCCTGACACCGATCCCTCTGTCACACCCACGCCTCGTGAACGGCTCGGACTACAAGACTCTGTCGGGAATGAACAAGGGCATCGGCAGCATTACGCTCCAACCCCTCGAGGTCGCGACGATCACGATCAACACGACGCAGATCTCGACCAACATCACCTACAAAGACCACTACCAGATCTCGGTCTACATGAACTGCAAACCATGTCCACCGCGCTACACGTGCGACCTGAAGAGCATCCCGCCGCTCTGTTCGTATCCAGATAACGAAAACAGCACTGCGACGACGCTGTTCAACAAGTGCATGTTGGAGAAGAGCGACCGGGGAGTGTGTGAGCAGATGCCGTACTTCTGCGAACGGCGGAGCGTTCTCAGGACAGATGCAACAGGAGGGAACGCAAGCGTTGTGATTCCTGGCTGCTGCTCGTGCGAGCGCCACGAGATGCCGTACTTCTTCGAAGACACAACGGAAGACTTGGGGTTCCCAGACAACAAGCACGGCTACCTCCAGTTCAGCGTCTCGGCTGTCGAGCGTACAGAGCTCACAGTTGTACTGGAGCTGCTTCATGGGCTGTACGTACAGGACTTCGAAGGCAGCTTCACTGAGGACCGCTTCGACCTCAACATCTTCACGCCGTCGCGAGCCGATTACACACCTTCAACGCCGTCAACCAACAACTTCTTCTCTGTGATCGACAAAGCGACGTACGACAGCCTCATGCTGCCGCTCAACTTGCCTGAGTCACGCCGCCGAATCTCCGGAACACTCAACTTCGACTACAGCGTTGAGAACCAGATCTTCATCGATCGCCTGTCGGACATCATGGTCGGAGACCCAGCGCTACCAGAAAAGAGAGGCTTCATCAGGAACAAGCTGCAGAACACTGTCGGAGTACTTGTCGTGAGCAAGGGAGGCAACAGCACGAACGCCACAGATGACTTGCCTGTCCTCGCACCGACCGAGTACTTCGACTTGTATCCGGTCACAGATCCGCGGGAGTCCGTTGTGTACTCGGACACGTGGTGGACGCAGAAACTTGGTGGGACGGAGTTCATCGCACTGCCGTACTTCCCATTCTTCTCGTCTTGCCGCGGCTTCGACTCGCACGTGTGGATTTCAAAGCTCTTGGAGTCTCACCCCGACTGCGAGTACGTGACGTACGACGAGACCATCGAGGTGGATCAGTACCCGTGGAAGAAGAAAACCGTGCCGAACGCGGACAAGTGCATCATCGACTACAATGTCCAGATCTTGACGTCCTCAGGAAAGACCCGGAACGTGCCGTACCAGCGTGGTATCAGCGTCTCTTGCACGTACGAAGAGAATCTTGAGGGTGGTGCGGAGAAGCCTCGGTGGTACGAGGCGGCGACTGGGACAACGCTGTTCTATCTGACGAAGAACCCTGCGTCGCCGGATGACTTCGTCGCCCAGTTCGCCTCTGATACGCTGTGGGGTCGCACGGAAGTCTTCGCGTCGTATCTCGGCACAGATGACCTTATTGCCGTCAAAGGTACGGAGGTGGAGTGCTCATTGCAAGACGGAGTGCTCGTTGCGTCACGTTGAGGACTGACACACCTTGTATCTGCTGTGTATGGCACAGTCGGTAAAAGCCACGGACTATCGCTCGCGGTGCCGCTGGAAGTGTACCTCAACCTCACCTACTACCAGGTGATGCCCGGGAAGAAGCGTCTCGTGGAGGCTGAAGTCAACTTCGGGCGGCTCTGCACGGTGTCGCGTTCGTCCGACATCATCGTCAAGATGGCCAAGAAGGGGATCTACCCGTGTGTGATCAGCAGAGCGACTAACAAACTCGCCTCGTCGGAGTACGAGCTGCAGGTTTCGTGGGAGCCGCTCGACTGGTTCGAGCTCATGAACCTCTTCCAGTTCACCGTGGACGTCTACCTTGTGTTCTTCATGCTCGTCGGGATCCTGAGCATCATTCAGGGAGTACGTTTTGCTCGCGATTTCTCCTGCCTTCTCCAGGACGCCACTCACTCTTCTAACGTTCGTCGATGCCGCCGGGTCTTGTCTGTAGATGATCATCTGGATCATCAATCGGATCTTCACGAAGATGAAGAAGCCGCCCAAGTTCCGCATGAAGATCTTGCTCAAGAACATCACGTACCCGCCGAGCGTCGGCATCCTCCTCGCTGTAGCCCCGATCGTTGTCGCGTGCGCGTTCATCTACATCTGGTGGTACAACTTCTCATCGAACGCACCGCTGACGGACCCAAACGCTATGTCGTTCGAGGGCGTCGCTGGTGACTGGCTCGATCAGATCTCTCTCACGCAAGAACGCGTGACGAAGTACAAGAAGGGTCGCGTTGGAGTCAGCTTGGTCACGGCTGGGGTGTATCTCATGCTGCTTGGTGCTCGCCTCATGGTGCCAGAGACCCTTGATCCGCAGTACGAAGACAATGCGTACAAGGAGATGGCAGCGGCACCGCAGGATCCGTTCGAAGTCGAAGAGGACAAGGAAAAAGCTGAGGAGAACGAGTTCTGGGAGCCGCGGCGATGGAAGCAGGCGAACCTTTTGCTGCTCACGCTCTCGTTCATGGTCGTGCTGCTCATCGTATGGGAGTTCTCGTACTCGTCGCTGTTCACGAGCAACATCTATGTGTTCCTCATGGCGTTCAAGCTGCTGCGCAACGTCGTGGAAATCATCATCGAGAGCTTCCTCTACGAGAAACTGCTGGTGACGCCGTTCGTAGTCGTGCTCTCGCTCTCCGAGAGTATGATCGCCATGGGTTCCGCCGACTTCCTGGGCTTCACGCTCTTCTACTTTGTGAACCTGAGCTTCCTCTTCATCGAGCGCCTGTATTTCGCTCCGATGCTGCGGCACCTCTGGGGCATGTGGCCCAAGTGGAAGCTCATGCTACACCGCAAGCTGCGAAAGCGCCGACGGCGCACGAGGGAGCAGAAGGCGGCGGAGGAAGCCGAGTGGCGCCACGTGTGCGAGAAGATCGACAACCAGGCGGCCGGAGTCGAATCCGTGCTCGAAGGCGTCGCAGGCTACTGCGTCGTGTTCATGGAGCTCTTCTTGACGCCTGTGCTACTCATGTTCCAGGTCGTGTTCAGCGAAGACACCAAGATGCCGGAGCTCTACGGTGTGAAGCAGACCGACTTGCTCTACTACGCGCTCTTCTCGCTTTTCATCATCCCGAGCAACCTCGTCATGGGCGTCTTCCAGCTTAACACACTCGAGCTCGCTCACGGCTGGAAGATCTACGAGTACATCTCGTACCAAAAGCACCGCTTCGCGACGCGAGACCACCGCTGGCAGATGCGCGACGGCGCCCGCGACGAGAGCGTCCACCCAGCGTTCCAGAGCCTCGACTTGCTCTGTCTGTCGTCGCAGTTCTACTTCCTCATCACGCTCTACGCGATGGGCATCCTCCTCACGCTCTACGGCACGAGCGTCTTCCTGCGGTACAACTACAACCTCTTCGGCGATGCGATCACGCTCGTGATCCTGATCGTTGTGACCATGTTCGCGCGCGCGCTCGAGGCTGTGTGCGTGCGGATCGGCGACCGTCTCGGAATCTGGATACAGAAGCAGCTCGACGGGACCCTGGACGACGAGATCGCCGCCAGACTCGCGCTGGGGCCAGGGCGGCAGAAGGATCTCGAGCGCGAACGTTTGGAGCTCCAGGCGCTCAACTCGGAGCGCTTCCGACACCGGTTCTTGGACAGGAACCGTCCGTGGATCCTGCAGCACCTCGTCGAACTCTTCACCCCGCGAACGCTTGCGGCCGCGGGCGACGATGGTCGGCCGAACTCTGAGTATGTCCGCGACATCTACCACGAGCTCATGAACATGGGCGAGGGCCGGCGGCTCGAAGGCGATCGGTCCGACGTCTCGTCCGACTCGGAAGACGAGCTCGAGAAGATGCGGCGCAACTGGTCCAACATCCCGGTGGACGGTGCCTCGAAGGACATCGCGCTCTTCTGGCTCGCGCGCGCGAGGAAGCGCCGCGTGTTCGCCAAGCTCGTCGCCGGTATCGTCGCGAACAACAAGCAGCCGTCGTGCGCCGCGTGCCACAAGAGCGAGGACGGCGGGTACACGATGCACGTGAACCTGGCGAACCCGGAGCAGTCCGCACAAGACCCGACGGCGATCGACCGGCTCATCGACGGCTTCGAGGGCGAGTTCGGCGAGAACGAGGTGGACGCCGACCTCTGGAAGGCGTACTTCCGCAAGCACGCCGCCTTCCTCACGCTCTGCAACATCTGCACGTCGGCGCTGCAGCAGCAGCGACTCGCTCACACCGCCAAGCAGCTGCCGGCGGGCCCGCGCAAACTGCGGGACGACGAGTTCTCGTCGGACGACGACGACGACGTGTCCTTCGAGCCGCTCGTCATCGGCCGCTCGTCTGTCGAAGGCCGCGTGCTCTCCAAGTGGCTCATCGCGGCGCGCAAGAAGCTTGGCGGTGTCTTCCCGCGCGAACACGCGCGCCAAGAGATGGAGGCGTACGCCAAGAAGATGCGCACCAAGAAGGCCCGCGCGGGCAAGCAGGCGCACGTCGACTCGGACGAGGAGGACCCGTCGCTCCACTGGAGGCTGCAGCTGAACGAGGCGTCTCGCGCACTTGCGTTGCGCTGGGTCTGGCAGGCGCGCGACGCGCGCTACGCCGTCTTCTGCGCGCAAGCCGAGCAGCTGCGCGCCGCGCTGCTCGTCATGGCCGAGAAGATGCTCGAGGTGGACGACTGGTTCTACGGCAAGGAGCTGCGCTTGGACGGCGCGCGGCTGGTGGAGGAAGCTCGCGAGCTGCGCGAGGAGCAGCTGCGCCGCGACGAGGCCATGCACGTGCAGGTGAGCCAGACGCAGCGCGACGCCGACGCCTTCGAGGCGGAGAAGCGCGAGGCGATGGCCGCCGAGTCGCAGGCGTTCCAGCAGATCCTAGCGCGCGAGTCTGCCGACGCCGCGGCGCGCGCCGAGTCGCGAGAGATCGAGTTGCTCGAGCTGCAGCGCAAGAAAGAGAGCGAGTTCGCGACGCTGCAGCAGCAGGCGCGCGCCGACGGCAGCCTCTCGACGGTGCTGGTGAACGAGCACCGCGCCTTCCTGGCGCGCATGGAGGCGGAGCGCGCGGCCGAGGTCGCCAAGATGCTCGCCTCGGCCGCTGAGCGCGAGAGGCAGAAGCGCGACGCGTTCGACCGCAAGCTCGCGCTTGTCGAGAGCGCCGTGCAGAACCGCCGCGCGCTGGCGCAGCACCGCGTGCTCGGCGTGCGGAAGGAGGCGCAGAACGCCGTGCGCACGAAAGAGAAGAGCTGGCAGGCGCGCGCCGCCGGCTGGATGGAGCGCGCCGGCCGCAAGATCAGCGTGCGCGAACAGGAGGAGCTCGAGGCGCAGGCGAGCGAGAAGAAGCGCCGCAAGCGCGTCGTGCTCGCAACTTAGGCTGAGGCACACGTCGCGTGAGTGCACCGCAAAGCTGCTCGCATCCGTGTCGGCGTCAGCACGTGGAGGCGACCGCACAATCACGACAGAGGCGCCGGCGCGCGCGAGACTCTGCGCGTGCACGCGGCCGATGCGTCCGGCGCCAAGGATGCCAACGCGCAGCCGCGAGATACTATTCATTATACTTTTACTCAGCAAACTTTCAAATGTTCTATTTCGATTATCCCCACGTTTTGAGTGTAGTTCGCGAGATAAACATAGCTTTCCCACCAATCACTCTAAAGTAATAAGCGACACAAATGAAGCGCGATGATAATCATGCTCGCTACTCACAACAAGGCGTCCGCCAGTGCTCGACTCCCCTTGCGCAAATCAGAGATCCCTGTTGCCGCCGCCACAAGCGAGGTCCTTGTGGGGATGTCGAGCTACAGTTGAGAGCGATGATTATCAGAAGACTGATTCTCGCCTGACAACCTGAGTTTTTGCGTTTTTCATAGGCTTGATATGCTTGGTGTTGGCTAGTTGACCTATTTTGGCGAGTGGTGTCACGGGGCTTGGCTCCGTGTTCCTTGTAAGTCCACGTGCAAGCCTTGCACGTGGACTTACGAGGAAGCGTGCTATTTCAACTCTGCTTTTATTGTTTTTATGGGTTTTAACACTAGTGATGAAACTAAGGGAAACTGAAGCTACTGGCGACCACCCGTTGCAGAAATAAGGAGGAAGCCCTGGAGGTGTTCAATTAGGAACGCACCTAGCCGCAACTAGGAGCGTACCTAAGTGAGTGTGCACGGTGACCCCGTTACAAGTGGTCGTCAAATTTGGCGAGATATTTTCGCGTTCTTGAGTATTGTGGGAGCGATGAATTTACACGCAATATTTCGCAAAACGGTTTTTTTTACGTGAGGCTTATAGTCCGACCGGTGGAGATGATCTTATGGCCGGGGCACCGGCATACAGTGCGCGTCAAAAAGATAGGGACAGGGTAAAAAAATCAGAAAACTATCGCTTTTTTCTTCAATAATGCGTTTGCGAGCGTGATTTTTTTATAGATGATAGAGCGCGTTGCGTTCTCTTTGGAGATATAATTTGAGC
>JAASGM010000491.1:0-18685 GCA_023334215.1 Globisporangium cystogenes | reverse complement strand
GGTATACATTCGAGGATCATACTGAATCCAAGAGAGAAGCTTTCAAGTCTCGGGTTACCAGTCATTTCGCCAAGAGCAGTAAAGAGGCACGATTGGTGTTCTTGCGCGGTCGATGTCGTCCTCTTCGTCGCCATTGAGCAATCGCCGATCGAGTGCGTCCGTGCTGAACCAACTCTCCGTCGCATCTCCTCAGTATGGAGCACCACGAGGTCGTGGTCATCGGCGCGGGCGTCGCAGGACTGCGCTGTGCGCACGAGCTCGTGCACTCGAAGGGCGTCTCGGACGTGCTGGTGGTGGAGGCGCAGGACCGTATCGGCGGTCGCATCCGGCGCGACGACGACTTCGTGCCGGGCCTGACGGTCGAGATCGGCGCCGAGCTGCTGCACGGCGCGAACACGACGCTCACGCGGCTGGCGGCGGAGCAGCACTGGGCGTTGCGCGAGATCTTCACGTGGGCACAGGTGAGGCGGCAGCGACGACGATTTGCGTGTGGAGTGTGCATGCGGTTGTGTATGCGTGCGTGCGTGTTGCATGTTGGGAGAGTCTTTTGCCGAGCCAGCGGATGTCGGCAATCAGCGCTCAGGTCTTCTTGAGCTGGTTGCTGGTGTCTGCGTGGCGCTGGCTCAAGCAGCGATTAATCAGCCTGTGGTCGGCTCCGCCCGTGTGCGCGAGTCCTGGTGATCATCTGGCCTTCATACGTCTGCGAGAGTGATTGTTACCTAATTAGCGTCGCGGGGCGAGAGACTTCGGTCTCTCAAGCACGCTGCTGGCGTCACCAGTTCTTGGCCGCCGGTGTCTGCGTGTGTCCACCCCGCGAAGTCAGTCTGGTTTCAAACATGCCCATCACTTTCATGTGGTAGTAGTAGCACCAGTAGGGAGAGCACTAGTGTAGCACAGGGTCGATACAGTAGCGAACGATAGCATACATCACACCGTACTCACCCGCTGCACGTGCATGTCTTCTTGTTGCGCGCGGTGGTATACTCACGAGCTGTGATTCTCGCGTTCATGGCAGGGTGACGGCGGTCCGACCGACCCGGCGCCGGACGGCGGCATCGGGTACTACTACCTCGGCGACCAGAAGCGCATGCTCGCGTTCGACGACGAGGACCCCGAGTTCTGCAAGTTCAACGACGCGGTGTCGAGCCTGAGCGAGATGGAGGCGGCGGAGGTGGACGCGATCCCGCACTCGAAGTCCATGATGGACTACTTCAAAAGCTGTGAGCTCTCGGACTCGATGATGAAGCTCGCGGACGCGGGCTACGCGAACACGGCCGGCAGCAACCTCGAGGACATCTCGTTCCGCGTCACGTGCCGGTACGAGCGCCAGTGGGTGGACCTGGAGGACGAGGGCGACTACCGCGTCGTGCCGACGTTCATGCGCATCATCGACCACTTCAGCACGGGCGTGACGACGCGCCTGAGTTGGCCCGTGGCGACGATCGACTACTCGGACCCGGAGCGCGTGGTGATCACGAACAAGGCAGGCGAGCAGATCTCGTGCGGCCGCCTTGTGGTCACCGTGCCGACGTCGGTGTTCAAGGACATCACGTACGTGCCGTGCCTGCCGCAGGCGAAGGCGGACGCCGTCGAGTCGTTCGGGATGCGCCGCGCCGCCAAGGTGCTGATGCACTTCTCGGACTCGTTCTGGCCGGGGAACGCGCACGGCGTGATCTGCTCGGACTGCTTCCTGCCGGAGTTCTGGGTGAACAGCACCAAGGGCGTCGGGCACCTCATCTCGAACGGCGACGCCGCGGCCGAAGTGCTGGCGGCAAAGTCCGCGGACGGCGAGGTGCAGTACCTGGTGACGGGTTACGCGGGCTCTGAGTGCGCCGACCGCTTGACGCTGCTCGAGACGGACGAGATCCTGGAGAGGTTCCTGGACCAGCTCGACACGATCTTCGGCACGGCGGAGCGCCCGACGCCCGCGCGCTCGAGCTTCGTCAAGGGCAAGTACTTCGACTGGGGCGACGTCGAGTACGTCCGCGGCGGCTACAGCTTCCCGCGCGTGGGGCAGTCGGACTCGGCCGCGAGCGATCTCGCCGAGGCGATCGAGAGCCGCGTCTTCTTCGCCGGCGAAGCCACGTCGTTCGAGCAGCCTGGGATGTCGGTGCACAGCGCCATGGATACGGGGACCCGCGCGGCGGCGCAGGTGGCGTCGTCGCTCCAGGCGTGAGAGAGAGAGAGAGAAGCAGAGCGGATAGAGGAAGAAGAGCGATCGGGAAGAAGTGGCTTGCTCGGTGTGTGCGACTTAATGTACGTATGGAAGAAGTACCAGAACTTTGTGTAGATACGTATGCGCAAGGCGCGGCTGCTGCGCGCTTCCTGGCGACTCCACCGTTGGCCGCGCTGCACGGCGTCGACCTGATGGCGAGGGCCATGCTGCTGCGGGAAGCCGAGGCGACACGCGCGAGAGCGAACGGACGGAGGCCCGCGCCGTCCCCGTCAGTATTGGCTTGCTGGCGCGTCGCGCACGAGGCGGTTCAAGACGTGCTTCCCGAACGCGAAGCGCTTGAGGTAGTCGGCGTTGTGGCGGATGATGCAGACGATGCGCTCGCGGTCGACCGCGTTGGCTTTGTCCATGAGCTTCTGGACGACGTAGTTCCCGTACATGTGCTTCATCATTGGCAGCAGCGGACACGACGTGCCGGTCTCGTCGCACTGGAGGATGAACTCGACGGTGCGCGAGATCTCGGCTTTCGTCGCGCGGTCCAAGCACGCCTCGACGACGTTGCTCGCGTACTTGTGCTGGCTCCAGAGCGGGATGTCTGCGAACACGGCGTCCATGACCACGCGGCGCTGGTCCGGGTCGCCGTGGCCGATCACGTGCTGCACGACGTAGTTCCCGAACTGGTCCTTCATCAGCTCCCGGCACTTGACGACGATCTCGCTCACGATCGGCTTGATCTGCGTCGGCGAGCAGTGCTCCAGGATGCGCTGGACGACTCGGCAGCCGTACGACTGCGTCGAGTAGTGAGCCACGTTGCCGACGATGCCGTCGATGATGAATTGGATGTCTTCGCCGGACAGGCGGCGAGGGCGGTGCAGTCCCAGCAACTCCGCCTCGCCCGCCTCGACGCTCCGTTTCCACGACGCTACCTCGATGCACTTCTGGAGGACGTGGTTGCCGTTCTGGTCGTCAATGCACTTGAGCACCATTCCCTCGAGCTCCTTGATCAGTGCGAGCTGCTCGTCGACTTGCGTGACCTCGAGCGCTCTCTGGATGACGCGGCAGCCGTAGACCTGGAGAGCGAGCGTCGCCATGTTCGTTCGCGTGAGCTCCGCCAGGCGCTGCTGCTGCTCCAGTGTGCCGTGCTCGAAGAACTTCTGGATCACGTAGTTGCCGAAGACGTCCGTCATGAGAGCGAGCGCGTTCGGGAACATCTCCTCGAACGCCTCGCGCTTGGTCTCGTCGTCGGCTTTCTCGAGCTTCTGCTGGATGAACCTCGAGCCGCTCTGGTCTTTCGCGAACATCATCAGGTGGCCCTTGATGGTCAACAGCTCCCACTTGTCGGACTTGGATGCCAAGCTGAACTCCTCCAGCAGACTGTTCGACGAGTACGAGTGCGCGACAGGGTGCAGGAACCCATTGTCACTGCGTCGACCGGCTCCGGGCTTCGCCTGATACAGTGTGCCTGGGTGCGGGAACACTTGCTGCTGGTAGTTGGCGCGAGGGTCGAAGCTCAGAGGCTGACTTGCTGGCACATACGGCTGATACTCTCTCGTGGTTCTCTCCGAGAAGCGCATGCCGCCGCCGTAGATCCCTCCGCTCGACTTGGCAGAGTAGTCCGTCGAACCGAAGCGGCGACCGTACTCCGAGGCGCCGTGCGACAGCTGCCCACCGTTGTAGCTCACGTTGTCGTTCAGCACCCACTGGAGCTTCGATTGGTCTGCAGTGGTCATTCGTCCGCGGGATGCTGGTAGCGAACTGTGCTGCTGCTGGTGGTACTGCGCGCCGAATGACGATTGGGCGGCCAGGTACGAACTGCTCGAGTAACTTGGCGCGTTCGTGCTTCTCCCGGCGGAGCGGCTGTGGTAGCTGGCACTGGGGGCTGGGAAGACAGGAGCAACTTGTCTGTTGCGGCGTGCGTCGTTGAACGAGTAGCCGAACGGAGACTGGATGGCGCCGTACTGGTACTGCTGAACTTGATTGCCGATTCGCAGCATCGCCAGCCGCTCCGCTTCACTTGTCTGGAAGACGGAGCTGCTTAAGCTCGGTGCGCTGAGAGAACCGTAGATCTCCGCGGGTACGCTCGCGAACTCGTCCTGGTTGGTGGCGACGAGCGAGAAGCCTGGCGGCAGCCGACGCTTCTCGGGACTCTCTTCGTGGCTGCTGGAACTCACCGAGCTCGAGACGTTCGAGTCTTGGTTCGAGTAGCCCGGAGTGCTATCGTAGGACAGCTCCGACACGATGTGGGTGTCCGAGTGATCAGGCGAGTCGCACAGGAAGGCGTACGGGCGTCCATGGGACGGCGTCCCCCACACGTCGTCGCGGGGTCTGCGTTGCAGACCTGTCGCCAAACCCTTGGTGTTCAGGTTGCTCTGCAGAGGAAACGCTTGTCAGTGCCTTGTGCATCTAGGCATCTGGAAGGAGAGCTCACGTACCAGAGTCAACGTCGGAATCGACTGTTCTTCGTCTTGATTTCCGTCGAGAGCACGAGGCTGTGTCACACAGGCAAACAAGATGTCAGCTCAGCTCACACATAAGCCACCCAAGCTTAGAGACCGAGCGCCACGAACCTGGTCGTTAGTGGGAGGAGCGCTCCACGATCGCTGGATGTCCCCACCGATGGAGGCGGAGGCACACTGGCTGACGGCGGTGCATTCTCCTGTTTGGTTGTCCTCGCTCGAGCTCGCGTCACTCTTCAGCAGATCGGTCGCTAGCACGTCCGTCTTGAGGTCTTCGCGAAGTCCCCCGAAGGTTGTCAGCCCAGGGTGCGACGGAGGCGTGGAGCTCGAGCGCTGGTAGAGCCGCGTCGTCCGCGTGATGCCTTCAGACGACCACATCGACGTCGACGACGACGAGAAGCTCTCCGGGAGTCCTTGCAGCTTCACGCGAGTCAGCTCCACTGGGTTGCCCACGCGCGTAGGCTTCTCGAGGCCGAGCGCGCCGAGTCTGCGCGTCTGGGGAGGCGCTGCTTCCGGTCGCTGCCCTCGCGTCGACTTCATCTCTGCGGAGCGGGATGCGAAGCGTGGGCTCAGTCAGCGCTTTTCCTCTGGACGTGCGCGCCTGCAGTTGGCTGGTGTGACGTACCGTGCCTGGTGTCTGGTCTGCGTCCGTCAAGGCCTTTCGCACAGTTACCACCGAGATGTCAACCGTCAACGCTCGCTACTGCACCTGTAGGCACACCTGCACGTGAGCCCACGCGCCGAAGAGAAGGTCGCAAGTTGCTGCACGCACCAGGTTGAGCAGCAGCAGCAGCAGACACACGGGATCTTCTTCTTCTCCAAGGACGCGTTGTGGCGAAACGCACCGCCCCGCTCCTCGCTGGCCGGTGGTGGCAGTGGCGTCGAGAGAAGGCGGAAGAAGAAGAGCAGGAGGCGGTCGCGAGTCCGAGTGCGAGTGCGAGTGCGCGCGAGGGCGTCGATTGCGAAATGAAATGGTGGCGACGCCTCGCTGCGCGCGCGCTCGTGCGCGGATGCCGCCCTCCTTCCTTCCTCGTCGCCGTCGCCCCTTGTGGCGTTATTCGGCGTTGGTTGCAGTTGCCCCAGGAGTGATGATCGAAAGCGCGCTGGCTAGTAACTCGCTGGAGGACAACAGCCCAAGATAGCTTTTTGTGCATTTCATCAAAGATCCAAGCGCAGACCGCTTCGGCCATCCGACAGGCAGGCTGCAGGTACTGGTGCTGCTGCTGCTACTCGCAGTGTCGATACTGTCGCGTCGTTTGGTCGGCGCGCACGAGGATGCCTGGCGTCTTGCGCTTCTGGATCTCGTTGCATCCGAGCTTCGAAGTACGCCCGTCCGTGCTCGCAAGCTTGATCGCTCGCTCACGCGGCGGCGAAAGATCGGGGTCGAGCCTGGTAAGGTGGAAGGCGGGGCAGGCAAGGCAACCGCGCAGCTTTCTGATATATTTTCGCGCCGTCGTCCGTTTGTCGTTGGATCCAATGTGCTCGTTGCAGCAACAGTAGTGTTGAAAAGACAGTTGTGCTCGCGCGATACGATCCTCGAGCTGCTTGGACCACACAACGACGCGATGCGAATCGACTTGACGAGACGCACGCCGCGCATTGTGACAACAGAAGCGCGCGACCACATGAGCGAACAAACGAGCGCTACTGCAGCAGCAGCAGTAGCACGCCAGTGTTTTCTGGATATCGATGGCGGATACGTTTTTACAAAGAAGTTGAAGTGACGACCATCACTCCGAGCGCATTGAAGAGACACGACCCTTGGCTGATGAGAAACAGGACTGCAGACTGCAGTGAGTGAGTGACCTCTACACTGGTTTCCCCTTTTTCGCGAACCAGCTCTCGTAGCGCGTGGCGCGACAAGCAGCGGTGCGCGCAGCTGACATATGCCTCTGTCTCTCCTCTATGATCCGAGGCTTGCATTCACTTCAACAAAAGCGTTTGTCAACGAACGAGAGCCACTCGCTGTCGACGAACCAAGCGCGCATCCATCCATCCACTGTATCGCTTACAAACCGGATCCCCGGTACAACAGTGAAGATACGAGGACAACTTCAACATCCGCGCGCAGAGCGAGCGAGCGAGTCGCAGCTGCGGCAACACGCACACGACAGTCATCCGGGTTGCCTCGCGCGCGTACGAGAGACTAGTCGCATCGCAGCAGCGCAGCAAGAACCAGAAGCAGAACGAGGAAAGTTGTCGATTGCGGGGAAGAAGAGTGGTCTACAAACTGCAGCGAGACGCAGGCAAACTGTACGAGTCGCGCTGCATTGCGTGGTGCGGCGATGACGGGTTCTACGAGCGTTGTTGCTGCTTCAGGGCCAGCAGCGTGGCCGCAGCGACGCCCGCAGTCACCAGAGAGGCAGTCGCCAGCACTGTCCGCGTGAGATACCACGGCTCTGCGTCCTCAGTGGCTGCACGCACTGCCTTCTTTTTCGCCGCCTCGCGCTGACGCTGCACCTTCGTCTTGCGCGTGAAAATGGACGACTCGGCCGAACTAGTCGCGCTCGTGGTCGTCGTAGTGATCGAGGTGGTGGTGGTCGTCGTCGTTTCCGTCGAGGACTGCTGCTCCTGTTGCTGCGCAAACGCCGCCGCGGAGTCTTCCTCGCTGCCGAAGATGCCTCCCCACGTCTGGCGCTCCTGGCTCTTTTGTTCGTTCACAATCGTCGTGACGCGCTCAAGCAGCGCGCGGCACGACTTGTCCTTCGGGGTGAGCTTCGCGGCGACCAACAGGTCCTGTCGCGCGTCCGTGTACTTGCCGAGCTTCACGGACGCCTGCGCGCGGCGGAAGCGCGCCTTCGACGGCCATTCCTCGAACAGCAGCTGGTCGCTCATGCCGATCCGACCCATCCACGTGACCACGTTGCCCGTGCGGTTCTCGCTCAGCACAGTCAAGATGCTCAGCGCGTTCGTGCACGCGATCTCCGCGTCGATGTACGCGTCCAGCTTGAGTTTGCACGCGCCGATGTTGAGGTGGCACCGGATCATCGTCTGGAGCATCGTCGCCTTCTCCTTGTGCGTCGCGATGTCCTGGTTCACGCGCTGCAGGTACCCGAGCGACCGCAGGTAGCTGTAGATCGCGTCCTCGAGCGCGTTGGTGCGGAACTGCTCGTTGCCGGCGTCCGCGAGCGCGGTGGCCTCGGCGATCAGGTCCTTCGTCGTCATCTCGGCGATCGGCTTCTCCGGGATCCGTACGTCCTTCCTCTGCATGAACAGACGCCCGTAGTCCGTCGAGACGATCACCACGTCGTCGTGCGGGCGGATCTCGTCGACCTCGCCGTCGCCGTACGGCGTGGACACTGTCATGTGCATGCGCAAGTGCGGCTCGTTCGGCTCTTCGCGCACTGCCTCCTGGCGTAGGTACGCGCGCGTCGGGTTCTTCGACGCCGCGTCCGTGTCCAGCTGCACGACGTACATCTTCGTCTCCTTGCGGAACGCAATCACCACACCGCGTCCGAACGGCGTGATGACGCGCGCCTTGTCGGGCAGCGGAGTGACACTCACGGCCCCCGGGTGGTGCGCATCGGCGCGGAAGTTGTTGCCTGGGATGTACAGTCCGGCGCTCGCGCTCGCGTCGCCGAACGCGGCAGGGTGCTGCTCCTGCACCTTCAGCAGCGCCGCAGTCTTGCGGAAGAGCTCGATGCTCTCGTCGTTCTCCTTCTTCTGCAGCTCGAGCGCCGCGATCTTGCGCGCGGTCACCTCGGTCGCGTCGTACTCGAACGTTACGCGCACGAGCACGCTGCCCAGCGACGCCGACGTCGGAGACGAGGCGAGCGCAGTCGCCGGCGTCTTCAGGTCGAGCCACTTCTCGTGCGGGAGCTGGTCCAGAAGATCGCTGCTGCCGATCTCCGCCTCCCCCACCACGATGTCCGCGAGCGCGCCGGCACTGCTGTGCACGCTGAACTTGATCGAGAACGCCTTCGTCTTGACGCCGTCGTAGACGAGCGTCTCGTTCCAGTAAGCGCGGCGCTGACTCGCCGACAGTGCCACAGCAGCAGTGCGCAGGTGCTTCTTCGTGGACTTCTCGAACGCCAACGATGGCGACGCCACGGTCGACAAGTGCAGCTTGGGCGGCTGCGACAGTGCGCTGCTGAGCACCGGGTGCTGCGCGAGCACCTCCGCGAGCCCTTGCGCCGCGAGGACCTCGACGCGCACGCGGCCCGCCGCCTTGCCCGAGTCCCGGTGCACGTCGACGCCGTTCTTGTTGTGCTTGCGTGGCTGCGCGAGCGCGTCCTTCGCGAGCTGCAGCTCCTGCTCGAGCTGGATCGAGAGCACCTCGTACGGCGACAGCGACACGCTCTCCCACATCATCGAGTGGCCGAGCGCCGACGCGCTCGCGTCCGGCGAGCTGTTCACGGATTGCACGCCGTCGCTCATGCTACACTGAGGCAGTCGCTGCAGACAGGAGTCGAGACGGGGAGGACGGAGCAACAAGTGCACACACACACACACGCTCAGAAGCGCGTTGATGCCGAGCGGCGTGGACCAAGAAATGGCGGGTGAGCAAAGCGTGTCATTGGAGACTGCAAAACGAAATATGTGGTGGCCACCACACCAAATATGCTATTTCCAAGGTATCACTAAGATTGTGCACATCGACACCAACAGCCGAGCGAGCATGAGCAGCGCGCTGGCGCCGCTGCGCCTAGAGAGCGACCGCCGCCACCGCCGCCGCGACTCTCCGCGCGCCAATAAGTCGCTTCCACCACCACCGTCCGCTCCGCTCTCGCAGTCGAGGCCGAAGCCGCCGCCGATGCGCGTGATCGCCGTCGACCGCCCGCTGACTGCGAGACGCGCACGCGCCGCCTCCACGGACCCGCCCGTCGCCTCGACGCTCGAGAAGCTCCGCGCACGCGCGCTCGGCCTGCAGGAGTCCGCGCGGCCGCCGCCACTGCTGCGCCGCAGCCGCAGCGTCGGCGAGGGGGAGGACGCCGAGTTTGCGGACAACGTGGTCGTGAGCGCCAAGTACACGGCGCTCAACTTCTTCCCGCGCGTGCTGCTGGCGCAGGTGCGGCGGCCGTCGAACCTGTACTTTCTCTTCATCGCGGCGCTGCAGACGATCAAGGAAGTGAGCAACACGAACGGCGTGCCGACGATCCTGCTGCCGCTCATGTTCGTCTTCGTCTGCAGCGCGATCAAAGAGGCGCTGGAGGACCGCGAGCGCCACCGCGCGGACGCGGTCATGAACAGCCAGTCGGTCTTGTGTCTGAGCGCCAGCGGGGCGTGGGAGCAGAAGCAGTGGGGCGAGATCCAGGTGGGCGACGTCGTCAAGGTGCTGAACGACGAGACCGTGCCGGCGGATCTCTTCATGCTGAGCGCCGAAGAGCTCGAGGACTCGAGCATGGACGCCGACGCCTTCGCGGCTGCGAGCAGAACGCGAAGTGCAAAAGCCGAAGAGGAGGAGGTGAAGAGCGAGACTGAGCAGTCGAGTTATGAGCAGATCGAGCTAACGGGACAGGAAGCGTCCGTGACGCCATCGCTGCAGCAGCAGCAGCGCACGAGTGGCAACCTGGCGTACATCGAGACCAAGTCGCTCGACGGCGAGACGAACCTGAAGATCCGGACGGCGATTCCACTTGTCGCGTCGCTCGCATCGCCGTCGTGCGGCCTCAACCGCCTGCGGGGAGTGATCGAGTGCGAGCCACCGAACAACCGCATCGCGACGTTCGACGGGAACTTTTCTGTGACTCTGGACGAGCACCAAGCCGCTGCGTTGGGGATCCCAGCACCTGGTGACCGCTCCGCGAGCGCGTCGTCTTCTGGGATGGCGAAGACGGACCACCACTTTCAGCAGCAGCTCAAGCAGAACCCGGACGGATCGTGGCGCGCGCGTGTCCCGATCACCGCGAAGCAGATGGTGCTCCGCAGTTGCGTGCTTCGGAACACGCGCGCCATCGTCGGCATCGCGATCTTCACCGGCCACGAGACGAAAGTGTTCTGCAGCAACACGGATCCGGTCGTGAAGACATCGTCCGTGGAGCAGCGCCTGAACTCGCTGATCATCGGCGTCGTGTGCATCCAGCAGCTCGTGTGTTTGCTCGGTGCGTTGCTCGGCGCGCTTTGGATGGTGTCGCAAGGGGACGCGTACTGGTATCTGCACGGCTCGACCCAACCGATGGATCGCGATTCCCACCTCCTGGCGCGCCGCAGCGGGTTCCCGTTCCGCGAACTCGTCAAGCTGCACCTGCGGTACTTCATTATCATGCAGAACTTCGTGCCGATCTCGCTGAACGTGTCGCTGGAGTTCGTCAAGTACTGGCAAGCGTACTTCATCGAGCAGGATCTCGAGATGTACGACGAGGTGTCGGACACCCCCGCGCTGGTGCGCTCGTCGGCGTTGAACGAAGACCTCGGGCGAGTGCACCACATCTTCACGGACAAGACCGGGACGCTCACGATGAACCTCATGCTGTTTCGCTTCTGCATGATCGATGGGAAGCACTACGGCGGCGAGGTGCTGGACGAGGACACCAGCGAACGACCCAGAAGCAGCAGCAGTGCGCTGACCGGCGATGGCCCAACGCCGTTCGTCAACTTCGACCCGACAGAGTTGTTTGCGGATCTCCGAGTCGGCGACAGCCACGCAACGCGGATTCAGCTGTTCCTGCGCCACTTGGCGCTGTGCCACACCCTCATCCCCGCCAAGCCGTTTGCAGAGATGTGCGCAAGCGCTTCTCCCGAGTACTCTGCCTCGTCGCCAGACGAGCAGGCGCTGGTGGCTGCAGCGGCGCACTGCAACGTGCGCTTCGTGCACCGCACGCCGAGTGTGATGGCGATCCTTGAGCCCGGATTCGACGAGCCGCGCGTGTTCAAAGTGCTGAACCTCCTGGAGTTCGACAGCGACCGGAAGCGGATGACCGTGATCGTGGAGACGCCGGAGGGCGAGATCCAACTGCTGTGCAAAGGAGCCGACAACGTGATCTTTGAGCGCCTCAGCGCCGAGCAAACGAGCGACTCGGCGGCTATCGACGAGGTGCATGCGCAGCTGTCGCACTACGCCAAGTTTGGTATGCGCACGCTGTGCGTGGCGTCCAAGACGATCGAGCGTGCCGAGTACGAGGCGTGGAACCGGCGATTCTCGTCCGCGATGTCGTCGATGGACGAGCTCGTGAAGAGGCGCCAGGGACTCCCGAACGCGATCGATCCGCTCATGCACGAGATCGAACTCGACTTGACGCTGCTCGGCGTGACGGCTGTGCAGGACAAGCTCCAGGACGGCGTGCCCAAGACGCTGCAGTTGCTCCAACAGACGAAGATGAAAGTCTGGACGCTCACAGGCGACAAGATGGAGACTGCGATCAACATTGGGTACGCGTGTTCGCTGCTCGCAAGTGGAATGGAGGTCATGCAGGTGTCATCGGACGAGTACGTGGCGGTGGCGAAAGGGCTGCAGGAAGTGGCGATGCGGCAGGAGAAGCTCGCAGCGGCGATGTCCCTCGACGCTAAGCGGTCCCGCCGCACACACCCGTCGCAGGTCCAGTCGAAGTCGTGGGATCAGCGACTGAAAGCGTCGATTCGGACATTCGTTCTTGGCGCTCCACCGACGAAGAAGCGATCACGGTACCGAAAGGCTCCTTCTGCTCGCCAGAGAAGCGCGCCGATGTACTCCCCTGTCTCGACAGTTGGCCACGATGATGCAGCGCACGCTGCGAGGGATGAGAGCTGCGAGGAAGCCGCTCTGCTGCTGCGAGGAAGCCCGTTGGCGAGTTTCGAGGCTGTGGGTCGCAGTTCGTCTCCGTCGATCGCGCTCGTGATCGACGGCAAGGCGCTCGAGAACGCACTTCGTCCGCGTCTACGTCCGCTCTTCTACCAAGTCACGAAGATGTGCCCCTCGGTGATCTGTTGCCGCGTGTCTCCGAAGCAGAAAGCAGACATCGTGGAATTCGTGCGGCACTACGAGCCAGAGAGCATCACGCTGGCGATCGGCGACGGTGCGAACGATGTCGGGATGATCCAGGCTGCGCACGTTGGCGTTGGGATCTCTGGCCAGGAAGGGATGCAAGCCGTGAACTCGTCGGACTATGCGATCGGGCAATTCCGATTCCTCCAGCGCCTCCTGTTTGTCCACGGCCGGTGGGCGTATCGCCGCGTCGCCAAGCTGATGAGCTACATGCTCTACAAGAACGTGACGTACGTGCTGACGACGTTCTGGTTCGGGTGCTTCTGCGGCTTCTCCGGGCAGCCGCTCATCCTGGACGTCGCGGCGCAGAGCTTCAACGTGCTCTACACTAGCCTGCCGCTCGTGCTCTTTGCCGTGTTCGACCAAGACGTCTCGTCCGAGAGTGCCGCGAAATTCCCGTACCTGTACTCGCTCGGACAGAAGAACGTGCTGCTGGCGCGCCGCGTGTTCTGGCCGTGGATCCTGAACGGCATCTGGCACTCGATCATCATCTTCTTCGTCTCGGCGTGGGGGTTCCAGGGCGACTTGTCGGTCTCGACGGCGGATGTCGCCCCGCACCACCCCGTGACCGTGTCGCCGGTTGGCCAGGAAGGCGGTCTCGTCACGCTCGGCTTCGTGGTGTTCACGAACCTGGTGATCGTCGTGAACCTGAAGCTGGTGCTCGAGACGTTCATGGTGACGTGGTACTTCCTAGCGACGACGCTGGCGTCCATCGCGCTATGGTTCGGGATCGGCACGCTGCTGTCGTCGCCAAAGAGCCGCTTCCGCCACGCGGTTGGCGAGATGGGGTTCCTGCTGCACATGCCGGCGTTCTGGGCACTGTGTCTGCTCGTCGTCACGCTGAGCTTGATGCGGGACCTGCTGTGGAAGATCGTGCGGCGCATGAACTTCCCGTCGACGTACCACATTCTGCAAGAGCGAGAGAAGCTGAGCATGACCAACTCGCCGCGGAGCATGGCGAGCGAGTACAAGGAGATCATGTGGCCGGACGTGCAAGTTCCGATCCTGGACTACGCCAAGATGCTGCGTCAGATGCCTCCGTTCGAGAGCGAGCAGGAGTCGTTCATGCGCTCGTCTCCGCTCGCCGAGAGCTTAATCTCGAGCGGCAGCCACGAGCCCAGTGGCTCGCGGCATATCCGAGCGCGAGCGTCGTTCCACATGACGGAGTCGCACGACGACGCGTACGGCGGCGTGTGGGAGCACGACCATGAGCTGCATCCGCTGATCGAGAGCTTCCCTGGCGGCGCGCCGACTGCGTCGACGTCGCTGCCGGCTGGCGGTGGCGCACTTGCGTCCGATGTCCCGCGACACCAGTACCACGGGTACGCGTTCTCGCAGGACGAGAACGTGGACAGCGACGTGGAAGCAGCGTCCGCGTCGTCCTCGAAGGTGAAGTACAGCAAGGCTTCTCCAGCCCCCGCGTCGGGACTGGCGTCTCCGCTCCGACCGCACAGCGGCGGCCGGTCGTTCAAGAAGATGCTCAAGAGCGTGCGAGGACCGAAGAACGCGTAGGTGCGAATAGAGAGTGTGGTTGCATCAGCACGGACCCGCCACGCATCTCGTCGAGTCTGCGGTGTCGGCGTCGCTCGAGGCGCCGGCGGGGATCTCGGTCTGCACGAGACAGTCCCGCGAACCGCCGTGCTCAGACGCGCGAGTGGCGCTCGCCGTGCACTCGAGTTTCGTGTGGAGGTACCGCCGCTCGCTGTACGCGCTTCTTGCAGTGACGATCGACCCGATCGTGCTGGTCACGCTCGTGTACGGCCGCGGAGTGAGCTCCGGGCGGAAGTGGTCCGAGGCGACCGCTTTGTACGCTCGCGGGACGAGCACGCGTTCGGGTTGGTGCACTGGAGCAGGTGGTGGCGGTGGCGGTGACAAGAGAGTCTGTCTCGTGGGCTGGAGCTGCGACGCTGGCGTCAGGACGAGCTGCTCGGTCTGCACCGGCGTCTCCGGAGCTGCGTCGCTCGGTCGCGTCAGTGCGCTTCTGTCTGGAACGTGCACGAGAACGCTTGCAAAGTCGCGCTCCTGCCGACGACGCAGCAAGAGCGTGAGTCCCGCCCGGCTCGAGATGCGCTCGCTCGCACGAGCGTCGCCTGAATCGCACCTGCTCCCAGCGCAAGTCGCCGTCTTCGTATTCGACCTGCAGCGCGCGAGCCGAGGTGTCGACGTTCACGACGGACCCGGCGAACCAGGACGCAGAGTCGGCCCAGTACACGAGGACACTGGCGCGCAGCAAGCTCGCAGCGGCGTCGCCACCGCCGTCGATAAGGCGCATGGATGGGAGCTCGAGGAGCAGCTGGAGCTGCTGGAAGCCTTGCGCGTCGAAGCCGAACACCACAGGTGCGTAGCGCATGCGCTCTCCAGTCTGATAGCGAGCAGCCGAGCAACGGATGTAGCGTGTCAGAAGCGAGTGGGCTTGCTATGCTGCAAGGAGACATCGAGTACCTCCCACGCAGCTTCTCCGTCGTTGTACTGGACGTGGTAGGCGCGAGGACTCGCAGCGTCGTCGACTCGAGTCACGTTGCCGTCGAACCACTCGTTCTCGTCGGCCCAAATCACTTGCACGCGGTCTCCACTCGCGAACCGTGACGCAGCAGCAGCTCCAGGCACGAGGAGCGCGCGTGACGAGGCCGTCGCGCCATCGGCGCTTTCGTCGCCGCCGCCAGCAGACTCGAATGCGTTCGAGTACTCGTCGAACTCGTCGAGTTCGTACGCGACCGAGTCGCAGCCTTCGCCGCCGACGTCGTCCTCGTCTTCCTCGTCGGCGATGCCGCTGTCTGCGAACTCGTCGTCGGTCGACATGCTCGATGCCACTTCGCCAGAGGTCTCGTCGCGACCTTCTGGCCGCTGGACGACAAGCAGCGCACGACTGGTACACGCACACGCACGAGTCCGCCAGCGACTCGGCACCGCCGTCCACGCGAGAGCCACCAGCAAGTTCGGATTGGTCTATTCGGTATACACGCGCGCGTCGCGTGAGCGCATCACCTCGCTCACCTCTTCTGCAGCAGCCGCAGCGCGAGCTCTTCCTGGCTCGCGACCGCGTTGCGGCTCGCGACCTTCTTGCGCACTTTGCTCGCCGTGCCCTCGTCCTCGCTGCTGCTCTCCGCGTCGTCGCTCTCGTCTTCGTCTTCGCTGTCGTTGTCGTCGGCGTCGCTCTCGTCGTCCTCGCTGCCTCCGCTCTCCATGTCTTCGTCCGAAGACGCGCCGCCGAGCGTCGCGCCGCGTGTCGCGTCCTCCTCCTCCTCGTCGTCGTCGCGCTCGCCCTTTTCCTTCATGCGCTTCTTGTGGTGCTTGGCGCGCACGCGCTCCTTCTCGAGCCGGCGGTCCTCTGCGTCCTTGGCCTTGAGCCGCGCCGCGACCTGCGCCTGGAACTGCTTCGACTTGGCTTCCACGTCGGCGAACTCGCTGTCCACGTCCACGTGCTGCGCCGCCAGCTTCTCGAGCGCGTTCATGCTGTTGCCCTCGTCGTCGAATACCACGCGGTTCGCCGACACGTGGTTGTCCACGCGGATCTTCTTGGCCTTCTTCCGCTTGCGCGGCGCGTCCAGGTCGATCACTTCGTCGTCCGACGCCGCCGCGTCGTCGTCCTTGTCCCAGTCGTGGCGGCGCTTCACGACCATGAGCGCGTCCTCGTCGTCCTCGTCGTCGTCTTCGTCGCTCTCGGATGCCTCGTCCTCCGCCGCGACGGTCTTCGTCTCGTCCGCCTTGTCCTTCTGGAGCGCCGCGAGCTGCTTCTCCAGCCGCTTGCGCTCCTTCTCCGCCTTGATCTTGTCCTTGAGGTTCTGTAGCTTGCGGTTCACGTTCTTCTTGCTGCGCAGCTCCTCGCGCATCGCCGCCTGGTCCTCCTGGAGCTTGGACAGGAACGCCATGCGCGGCGCGCCGGGGAGGCCGTACGAGAGCGCAAAGTCGTCCAGCGGCAGTGCCGCCGCGTCGAACACGGCGCGGTTCGGCTGCAGATGCACCGAGCGCACGTACGACATGAACGCCTTCTGCCCGAGCGCCTTGATGTCCTTGTCGGCCGCCACGACGGACGTGACCTTCTGGCGGCAGCTCTGCGTCTTCGTCGGGTTCACCTTGATCTCCTTGATCGGGATCTTGGCCTCCTCGAACGCCTTCGCCATGCCCGCCGCCTCGGACGGCAGCAGCGTCAACAGCGCCTTGCCCTGCTGGTTGTACCGCGCCGTGCGGCCGACGCGGTGGATGTAGTTCGCCGTGTCCTCTGGGCAGTCGAGCTGCACGACCCAGTCGACCTGCGGGAAGTCGAGGCCGCGCGCCGCGATGTCGGTTGCGAAGAGCACGGCCGCGGGCTTGTTGAGGAACTCGTAGTAGATCTCCACGCGCTTGCCCTGCTTGTACTTGCCGTGCAGCGCCAGCAGCGGCAGCCCCGGCTGCAGCTTGCAGAAGACCTGGTGCACGAAGCGCACCTGGCGGCACGTCGAGAGGAACACGATCGTCTTGTGCTTGAGGTGCGACTTGATGAACGAGAGCAGCACGTCGAGCTTCTTGTCGAGCGCGCACACGACGTAGCTCTGCGCGAGCCCGCTCGGCGTGGCCTGCGCCGACTTCTCGTGCACCGCGACGTACTCGGGCTCGTGCAGGCTAAGCGTGGCGAGGTCCTTGATCGACTTGGTCTGTGTCGCCGAGAAGAGCATCGTCTGGCGGCTCGCCGGGAGGTACGACAGGATCGACGCGAGCTGCTGCTGGAAGCCCATGTCGAGGATGCGGTCGGCCTCGTCGAGCACGAGCACCTGCAGGTTCGACGGGTCGAAGTTGGGCGTCTGCTCCATGTGCTGCAGCAGGCGCCCGGGCGTGCACACGAGGATGTTCATGCGGAGGAGCCGGTACTGCTCCTCGCGGAAGTTCTTGCCGCCGATGACGAGCCCCGCCGAGAACGAGTGCATCTTGCCGACCGACCGCAGCACCTCGAAGATCTGCAGCGCGAGCTCGCGCGTGGGCGAGATCACGAGCGCGCCGAGCCCGTCCTCGACGTCCCAGCGCGCGCGGAAGAGCTTCTCGAGGATCGGGATGAGGAACGCGAGCGTCTTGCCGGAGCCCGTCTTGGCGGCCGCGAGGATGTCGCGGCTGCGCAGCAGGTGGGAGGAGCCATCGAGTGTGCGTCAGTCAGCCAGTTAGAGGAGGCAGTCGAGTCGAGTCGGATCAAGGACGACGCCACCGCTTGAGCGAACGTACCCGGCGAGCGCGTGCGGGATGGCGCCGGTCTGGATGAGCGTCGGCTTGGAGAACTTGCCGCGCTGCAGCCCGCGCCGCGTGGCGTCCGAGAGCGGGAAGAGCTCGAAGTTCGCGGCCTCGGGCAGCTGCGAGCCGCGCGCCGGCGTCTGCTCGCGGATGCGCTGCTCCAGCCGCTCCACCTCGGCGGTCTCGCGCGCGACGAGCTTGAGCTTGCGCTCGTGCTCCTGGTCGGCTGGTTGCGGCGGCGGCGGCGGCGGCGGCGGCGGCGGTGAGGAGGCGTTCGTCATCGCCAGTTCGTAGCTGCTCGTACTCGTGTCGATGATGCTGCTACTGCTGCTGGTGGTGGTGCTGTCTGCTGGCGCTTCGAGCTCTCCAATGGATGGCTGGCGTCGAAGTCAATAGGGAATAAATCCGGAGCTCACAGTACTGTACTAGTACTGGTCAATACAAGTGGGGTTGAGCAGCAAGTGGATGAAGAAACTCCACACATTGACGCGGCCGCCGAGGCGCAGCCAGTTCGAGACGCCCGCGACGCTCTGGATGAACGTTGCGATCGTGAAAGGCGCGCGAGGACGTGGTCGAGCAGCTCGAGGACGAGCTCGAGCAAGCAGAGGAGAACAAGCGCGTCGCGCCAGTCGCTGCGCAGCGTCTGCAAGCAGATCGAACGGCTCTCGGTGCCCACGTGCGTGCTCAACGCGATGCCGCCGCACTTCGCCAAGGTAGCCAAAGAGGAGGCGGCGCGGCGAAAGTGTCGACAAAGTGGACGCAGGCGGTTGCTCAACAAACCTCGCTGCCTGCTGTCAGCAGCACGACTGCTCCAATTGTGCTGCTGGCGCCGCCGCGGCTCGAGAGGCTGCGCGCAGGTTTCAGAGTCGATGTGGTGACGGTGGTGGTGGCGCTGGCGCTGGTGGCGTAGGGGACGGGGGACGGCGCCGCGCGGCTGCCGCTGGACGACGACGAGCGGCC
>JAASGM010000490.1:0-18686 GCA_023334215.1 Globisporangium cystogenes | reverse complement strand
CGCGCAGCGTGAGCCGGAGGCGGTGCGCGGCACGACGCAGACGACGATCTACATGATGCGCACGATCTTCGTGACGATCTCGGGTGTCCTCACCGGCTTTGCGTTCAACGGCGAGCACTACGGCGGCGACTTCGACTTCTCGATCAGCTTCCCGCAACTGATGTTGATCCTCGCAATCTTCTGCCTGCCGGTGATCCCGTGCACGTGGTTCTTCATCAAGGAGGAGAAGCACGGCGGCGTCGTGTTCCGGGACTACATCTACGAGTTCTGGCAGCTGCTCCAGACGCGTCCGATGTACCAGGTCATCGCGTACAAGTTCTTCTCCGGTATCTTCGAGAACTTCACGATCACGTGCGCGGACCCGATGCAGGAGGTGTGGGCGAAGGCGACGCCGCTGAACGACCGCATTCTGTCGATCATCGGCAACGCGATCTTCGCGCTCACGCTCTTCTGCACGGGCAAGTACGGCCTCCACTGGAACTGGCGGTGGATGCACTTCATCACGGTCGTGACGGTGACGATCATGGACTCGTTCGTGACGTTCCTGACGACGTGGGGCATCGTGCGCAACCAGTGGTTCTGGCTCGGCGTGCCGGTGGTGGAGAACTTGCCGGCAGGCGTCGGCTTCATCATCGCAACGTACGTTGTCGTGGAACTCGCGGGCGAGGGCAATGAAGGAGCCGTGTACGGTCTCGTCACAACCGTGTCGAACCTGTCGTCGCCGTTCGCGAGCACGCTCACGAAGAACGTCAACGCCGGCTTCAAGGTCACGAGCGACGACATCGGGGACGACACGCACGAAGTCCGCATGGACGTGACGTACGTGCTGATCATCCGCTACGTGGTGAACTTGCTCGGTCTGTGCTTCTTGCCGCTGCTGCCGGCGCAGAAGGCGCAGACGCAGGAGCTCAAGCGCACGGGCGGCCGCAGCAAGCTCTTCGGCGCGTTCACGATCTTCTACGTGATCTTCGCGCTCTGCTGGTCCATCATGGTGAACGTGCTCTCGATCTACCCATCGACCAAGTGCCTGAAGCTGGTGGGCGGCCGCGGCTGTGGCAAGAAGTAGTCTTCGTCGCGCGCAGCGTGAGATCGATCCGGACGTCGGATCGGTCTCATTTCCTGTCTGTATCCGAACTGACGTTGCGGGTGTTCATCTTGTCCATCGCATTGAGTACAACGAGATGGTGTTCATGGCCCATCGTGTTCATCGAGTTCATTGCTCGAGAAGATCGAGACTTGGTGACTCGGCGCTCACTTTGCTTCCTCGTCTTGATGCTGATTACTGGAACTGTGTTCAGGGTGCCGCGTGGATGGCTCTACAGCACATGCCAAATAACCCATTTTATTTGTTCTTAGTCTACCTTTTATTAGATTATCTTCGGCCCTTTATAGATGTAACCTTATCTACAATAACTATGACGCTCGCCACATTTAGAAATAGGCAATATGTCTGTTTTCTCAACACCGAACCCCAACAGTGTGAATTTTTTCAACAGAGTTGTGGGTCTCGTCCACCTCTGCCGGCGGCCCGCCTAATACTGAACCTGGATCATGCATGCGACTTGCAGTCCAATGAGAGGCAGTGCTGCTGAGAGTGATTCGTCGCCGCCGGCACCGCTCGCCGGCGCTGCTGCTGCTGGTCCGCAGCTCAGAGTTGAACTCGCGCACGAGATGCCACCCGTGTCGCTGCAGAAGCGGTCGTTCGGCGGCCGAGCGAGCGCCGTCCGCGCCAAGGAGGCGGCCAAGCGGTCGCTGGAGCTGCGCTTCGTCGCGAGCGTAGCGGCCACGGTCGCCGTGCTGCTCTTCTTCGCCGCCTACACCGTGTTCTTCTGCAAGAAGGCGGCCAAACAGCCCCCAGTCTTCGGGCCGCTCGTGTCCTTCAACCAGTGTGTGAAGAGCAGCCACATCGCGCTCACGTTCGATGGTGCGTTGCTCACTTCTCACTCGATCCACGCGCGGTGCCGTCGCGATCCCACTCGTGTTACTATGCTAACTTCATGCTCTCTGTGTATGGTAGACGGCCCGAGCGTCTGGACGCTCGCGCTGCTCGACATCTTCGAGCGCTACAACGTGCAGGCCACGTTCTTCTTCGTCGGCGCGAACCTCGAGCGCGACCCGACCAACCGCCGCGCCGCGCAGCTCGTCGTCGAGAAGGGCCACCAAGTCGCGTCGCACACGTGGTCGCACCAGCGGATGACGAACCTGACGGCCGCCGAGAACCGCGAGGAGCTCCGCAAGACCGCGGCCGTCATCGAGTCGGTCACGGGGCTCCGCCCGCGGTACATGCGGCAGCCGTACGGCGGCACGAACGGCGCGGTCGAGGCGGTCATCTTCGCCGAGGGCTACAAGAGCATGCTCTGGTCGTGCGACTCGAACGACTGGCGCTACACGAGCGAGGCGAACGTGACCGCGCAGCTCGACAAGTGCGACCTCAAGGGCCTCGTCGTGCTGATGCACGAAGGGCGGGCGTCGACGGCCGAGGCGGTCGAGAAGTTCATCCAGCGCGTGCGCGCAGAGCACCCGGAGAAACAGTTCGTGCGCGCGGACGAGTGCTCCGGCTTCCCTGGCGACGCGTACGTCCCGAGAGCGAACGTCACCGGTCCCCACCGCCGCCTCCTGCGCTCGTCATGACGCAATAGACTGTCCGTCGTCGGTCCGTTCGCCCTGCGGTGACGCGAGCTGTGTGTGTGTAGTGCGGCAGCTTCACCTCTGAGCGCTCGCCCGAGTCCTTCTTGGCTTAGAGGAGCTCACTCTCTCAGGCTGTCTGCACTCTCGCTGAAGTCGGACTGACTGGCAGCGCACGCTGGCGCTGGCGCTGTCCTCAGCCGCACGCACGTCAGGAGCGAGCGCGTGGTGATCAACGCGGCCGCGAGTGATGACGAGGAGGACGCCATCGGATGGCGCCGTCGCGATCGATCGGAAGCTTGCGTGGTGCACAGTTGACCGCTTCCTCCAGCTGGGTTCGACGCGCCGTGGCACCGTCTGGTGCCCAACACTCGAGTCGATTCGAGGTGCTCGGGAGTGCCAATGCCTCCGATGCCTCCGGTGCCTTTGATGGAGCATGCGCTCAACGGAGTTCGGAGGTGTCGGGTCCTCTCCATCGACATCCACGCACACCACCACTTCGCTCGTCCTCTCAGCCTCTCGGCTGCGTCACGCCACCACCAGTGAGCTCACGTGCACCCGAAGCAGCAGCCGCGCCGGTGTCGACACGCTGCGCCTCGTCTTCGCTCTCCCCATCTCCGTGATGCAGAGGTGGCTCACTCGACACGGCAGCCTCCGTTCCTCCTGCGTGCGTGGCGATCTCCCGACTCCCTCGACTCCCTCGACTCACTCGGGAATCGGACGCCGCGCGGAGCACCACCGCTGTCGCTGTCCCTCGACTCGCGTCTCCGACGACAGGCGATCCGATCCGCGTCCACATCACAACTTCCAAGCGATACACAGACACGCACGCAACGACAGCCCTGACGCCGCCGTCGACCAGGAGCAGGAGGCTTCGGCGTCACAGCCCCACCGCCAGCAACAACAACAGCAGCAGCAGCGTCCGTCGCTTCCTCCTCGCGCATCGCCGATGGCCAAGTTCCCACTGCCGCCCGACACGTTCCCGCAGCTCGCGCTCCCGGCGCAGGATGCGGCCGAGATCGAGGCGCTCTCAACGCTGCTCGTGCAGAAGACGCTCGCGCAATACCACGAGCACGCGGTCGTGAACCGCGGCGTCGTGGACGAGCTGCGCTGGAAGCGCGTGCGCGCGAAGGACGACGTCCGCGTGTTCAAGGAGCGCTCGCGCCAGCGGCACGCGTTCATGGTCGGCGACGGCGAGGAGCGCTACGGCGACGGCGTGCCCGTGCTGCTCGGCGTCGGCACGATCGCCGGCGACCTGGACGACACCATGTACGGCGTGCTGAACGCGACGACCGAGGCTATGCGCGTCAAGTCCACGTACGCGGACGACGGCTTCCTCGACGGCTGCGTGCTCGCGACGCTTGTCAAGCCGACGCGCGCCGAGCCGTTGCGCTCGCTCACGCTGCGCTGGTTCGTCAAGCGCAACCCGGCCATCATGGCGCCGGTCGTGCGCATGCGCGACGTCGTATACCTCGAGTCCACGGGCGTGGCGGCCACCAAGTCGGGCGAGCGCATCGGGTTCCAGCTGCTGCACTCGGTGGAGCTCCCGGGTGTGCGCGAGCTCCGCGAGCACCAGCTCGTGCGCGCGAACGTGTCGTTCTGCGCCGTGTACCGGCAGAAGACGCCCGACGTCGTCGACGTCTTCCTGCGCGGGATCCTCAACCCGCTCGGCGACGTGCGGCCGAGCGTGAGCGTCTACTCGACGGCCGAGGCGCTCGTGTCCATGGCCACCAACATCCACGTCGCCAACATGAAGAAGCTCGTGTGGCTGCTGCGGTCGTCCAAGACCGTGCGCCGGCGCCAGTCGCTGCCGATGCTCGCGGCGGGCGGGGGCGACGCGAGCCACTGCCGGCTCTGCCTCGCGAGCCTGAGCTCGGCGTTCGCGCTGCTGGCGTCCGCGAAGCGCAGCCGGTGCGCCGCGTGCCTCGAGACGGTGTGCGCCAAGTGCAGCGAGACGAAGAAGCTGAGCTTCGTGGCGCCGCAGCGCACGGACTGCGCGGTCCAGCGCGCCAAGTTCACGTTCTGCGTGCGGTGCCTGCAGACCGCGTGCCGGGCGAGCGCGCTGGCCGTCGCGCTCGACGAGGTCGACGACCCGCGCGCCACGTTCGAGGACGACTTCGCGCTGCTGCGCGGCTACGCCGACAGCGTCGATACGACGCCCACGAGCTTCTCGTCGAGCGTCGCGAGTCGGTAGATTGGGTTGGTAGATTGGTTGGTAGAGTCAGAGAGAGAGAGAGAGAGAGTGAGAGAGAGTAGTGATATTTATCAGCAAGGTAGACCGATCCAAGAGCCTGAGAGGTGGACTGCGATTTCACCAGTCTGCACCCACGAGAAGTAGCTGAACGCCCGCCGATGCCACGCACGCCTTGAGTCGAGTGAACTGGACTCGCACACGCGACAGACAGGAGACAGTCGAGTCAGTCGAAGCTTCCGGTCTTCAGGCGATCGGAGGAGCTCGGAGGAGTCAGAGGCGTCGGCAGCAGGAGAACGAGAGGAGCTCGCTCGAGCAAGTCGACTGGAGCGAACGGAGAAGCGTCGAAGAAGGCGCCGCGAGCACAGCAGTCGGGCACGCGACTCTTGCCAGTCCTCTCCATCGATGTCTCCGTCCGTCCATCTCTCTCGTTGACTCTCTCTCGAACTCTCTCAGGTTATCGCATCAAGTCCATCGGCGTCTCGATCCCGAGGCTCCCTCACGCATGAGGCTGACGGCGCCGCTTCGCGCGCAACCCTGTCGAGCTCGGCCTCTCTCTCTTTCTCTCGTTGCCTCTGTCTTCGCGCAACTCGCGACTGCAAGCAGAAGCTATAGCGAGCAACCCTGTCGCGAGCGCGCCGCTTGCTTGAACGCAACTGCGTCGTTGGCTTTCGTGCCGATGGTGCCGACGCCTTGCGCTGCGATACCAAGTCGACTCTGGTCATGATGAACGAGAGCGTGCAGCAGTCAACTGTGTCGGATGCAAACGGGCAGCGTGGCTCGTCGTCATGTTAGATCGTGTGAGCGCCGCTTTCGTTTGTTGCGCCTGCCTCTCCGGGTCGGATGGTCAGAGCACATGACTGAGCGCGCGAACTCCCACAGGTTCACAAGCTCACAAGCACATCAAACGTTGACCTCTTGCCTCGCTTGAGCTTGATCTCCATCGACACTCCTTCCATCAACTCGACTATCGCGAGGCAAGTACTTCAACGTTGGAAGTGCACCCCGTGAGCGCTGGGTTGGATCGATCTCCTCGTCTTTGAATCGGTCGCTGAGCCTCTCGAGCCTTGTCTTCGACTCTCGATCGTTCTGCCCCGCTTGTTCGCGCGGTGGTGGCCATGCGCGTGTAGTAGTGGGGGTGCGAGTGCTCGATTGATTCCTCCAGTCTCGAGAGCAGCCGAGCGGTGCGGCTCGCGCTGGACAGGAGCTCGTGTGCAGGGAAGCGATCTCGATGTGCCGAGTGCTCCTGACGTGGTCGACGGCGACGGCGTCGGTGGAAAGACGACTCGCTCGCGAGAGCTCGCGAATCTCGTTTGCGACTCCTTGGAGGACGCGAGATCGCGCGAGGGGTTCTTTGCCGCCGCCTGAACTGAACTCGAGAGAGAGAGGAGATCGCGCTGGGCAACGTGGCGCGCGCGAGAGGTCTCTTGCCGTGCCGTTCCTCCGTCCGTCCGTCCGCGGCAGCTTCAGCGCACGCAATGGAGACTCGGACGGACGCCATCAAGGTGGTCAGAGCTCGCACACATCCTTCTTTCCATCAATCGAGAGACGCGCATTTCGAGCACCTCGGCACCTTCCTCGTCACCGACCATCGCCGTGTCTCTCCGCCATTCCCGATTCTCCTGTCTGCGTCGCACCCGGCCTGAACGACCTCCGACGCACTCGCGAGCCGAGCGCGTACACGACGCGATCCTCACCTTTTCGAGATGACACGCAACAGCATCGTGTTGCAGACTGTTCGCATCCCGACGCCATCGGTGGCCTTCCCGGCGCTCAAGGTCTCGGCGCGCGACGCCAAGACGCTCGAGCTCGTCTCGGACGCGCACGTGCTCGACACGCTCGAGCACTACCAGGAGTTCATCCGCGACCACAAGGAGTGCGTCGACCGCAAGCTCTGGCACAAGGTGCGCTCGCGCCACGGTGTGCGCGCGTACCGTGAGCGTCAGAAGGCGGCGGCACGCCGCGAGCGCTTCGAGAAGAGTGGCTCGAGCATCAAGACGCGCGACAGCAACGACCACGACGTCACGCCGTTCATGATGCTCGTGGGCACGCTCGAGGGCAACCTCGATGACGTGCTCTACGGCATCCAGAGCCCGACGACCGAGACGATGCAGCTCCAGTCGTCGTACGTGCAGGACGGGATCTCGGACTGGGCGGTGCTCGCGTCGATTCTCCAGCCGTCGCGTGCGGACCCGTTCCGCGAGCTGAGCCTCAAGTGGGCGGTCAAGCGCCATGCGATGCCGCTCGGCGCGATCGTGCGGCCGCGCGACCTCGTGTACATGGAGTCGATCGGGTTCACGACAACCAAGTCCGGCGAGCGCATCGGGTACCAAGTGAAGCACTCGGTGGACCTCGCCGGCGCGCAGGAGCTCCGTGAGCACAACATCGTGCGCGCGCACCTGTCGTTCTGCTACATCTACCGCCAGCGCACGGAGAACGTCGTGGACGTGTTCATGCGCGGCACGATCAGCCCGCTCGCGACCTCAGCGATGTCGAACCTGGCGTCGTGCTCGATCGCGACGGACATCGCGCTCTCGGTCGCGCGCATCTCGTACTGCGCGCAGATGAAGAAGCTCTCGTGGCTGCTCAAGACGGGCAAGCAGGTCTCGGGCCGTATGAACCACTTCTCAATGAGCAGGCAGTGCGCTGTGTGCGCCGAGTCTGTCTCGAGCGTCACGTCGCCGCGCCAGGCGCTCAAGAAGACCTGTCGCCTCTGCTGCGAGCGCGTGTGCTCGCGCTGCCGTGTGACCAAGCAGATCGGCTGCATCACGGCACTGGACGACCAGGACGTCGTCGTGTCCACCGACATGAACTTTTGCACGCGCTGCATCCACCGCGCCTCGCAAGTGAGCGCACAGTGCGTCGCGCTCCACGACGTGCTCGAAGCCGGGAGCGGTCACGAGAACCACCAGCGCGACATCGTGCGCAAGCTTCGCATCGACTCGATCTCGACGTGCTCGCTCGACGACAACTTCTCGCAGAGCAGCAGTTTGTTTGCGAACTGCTGAGGTGACGAGCGGCCACGCGGCGTGGGTACTGGAGATAGGAGGCAGAGAGCCGAGGAAGAACTGAAGACCGAGAGCGCCGGAGGAAGGCACGCGAGGTCGACGTACACTTAAGTTATTCGACGATGATTGCCACTGAGCAGGAGAACGGTCGACACCTCTTCAAGATCAAAAGATCGCTTTTTGGTGTCCGCATTTCTGTTACTGGTGGACGTGCAGACCCACGACAAGGGCTGGGATCTGCACTGTAGCTCATCCGGAGCTCTTTAGTCCGTGAACACCTACGCTAGCTCCAGCATCGATGATGTACGCGTCGCCAAGGTAGCCGGAACACTCGTCCGCGCGCACGAATTTCTTCTCCGGGTGTGTTGCGCGCACGCGCCGGAGGAACTTCTCGACCGCCTCGGCCGTCGACGCCCGCCCTTCGTGCAACAGTAGCACCAGCCCGTTCAGGTCGCAGCTGTTGAGGTTTGGTGTCACGTCAGCTTCCTTCGTGTAGCGCCAGTCGTTCGAGTCACACGACCATAGCATGCTCTTGTAGTCCTCTGCAGCAAGAACCGTCTCGACCGCGTTGTTCGTGTCGCCGTACGGCTGCCGCATGTACCGCGGGCGGTAACCTGTTACCGACGCGATGATGTCCGCGGTCTTCCGGAGCTCCTCGCGGTTCTCGGCAGGAGTCAAGTCTGTCATGTGCTTGTGCGACCACGTGTGCGACGCGACTTGGTGGCCCTTCTCGACGACGAGCTGCGCGGCGCGGCGGTTGGTTGGGTCGTGTTCCAGATTGACACCGACGAAGAAGAACGTGGCCTGCACGTTGTAGCGCTCGAAGATGTCGAGCAGCGCGAGCGTCCAGACGCTCGGGCCGTCTACCATACGCAATACGAGCAAACAACGTGAGGATGCATCGCTTTCAGCCTCTATCATGCGACCAACGCAACGCACCGTCGAACGTGAGCGCGATGTGATCGGGGTTGACGCACTTGCGGAATGTAACTGGCGGCCCGAAGTCGGCTCGGACGGAGTTGCTGCCGCTCGTCTTCACCTCAGCCATCCCACGGTAAGCGAGTCTGCTCTCGTGTCCTGCCAGGTTGGTTGTTGCCGCACGCGGACTGCTTGACGAGTATACCTTGTAGCTCAAGCAGAACAGGAGGAGTCCGATGCCTCCGGAGACGACGGCAGCCGCGCGAGCGTACAGCGGCTTCTTCGCGCCGACAGCGACGCGAAAGCGGCTGTCGAAGGAGCGTCGAGGCGAAGAGGAAGCGGACGCCATGTTCAGAGCGAAATCGACAATGACTAAAGCTGCGGGGAGGGGAGCACGGAGTCGAAGCTCGGATGATAACTGTTCTGCTAGAGTAAGCACCGCCGAGCCCGTCCGGCATCCAGATGATCACTCTCCTGCTCGAGCGGGGCCGTCAACCCCATCGAGTTGGAGAAGTCACTACTGTAGCTTGTGGTTAATACGTCAGCCACGCACCCGAGTTGGTCGAACGAGCAAGGGGCAATCAGCACTGGCGTTAGTGTGTGCCTTGTTGGCCTTGTGGTGCTTCACACTGTGTTCGTAGTCGCAGGTGCTGACAAGCAGCCGCAACAGATGTTCACCCACAACACCAAATATCCGAAAGTGTAAACATGTTAGGCGGAAGAGCGGGGCCGCTTATCAACGCAGCTTGCAGCCCCACTCGAGGCTCGCGAGGGACTCCTAGTACCCGAAAAAACGATGCGCCAGGTGGCTTCCACCTCCTCTATCGAGACAGACAACGAGAAACTGGAGGACTGGAACATGCTGGGAACACAAGACACTCCGAGACTCTGCGAGCGTGATTCGAATCCAGATCAGCGACAGCGATACCAAATCGCGCGTGGAGGGCGATCGCGATCGCAGCACTGCACGATCAGGTGTTCGAGTCAGGAGCAGAACCGACGCTCTCGTTGAACACACATTGCCAGCGATCCGCATTGTGTCCTTTGAGCCATGTCATCGAGTGCTGGTGGCACCAGTTCCGCTGCGAATGCACGCACGGCCAAGTGCTACTTCAGTTGATCAAAGCACACGCGCTGGTGTTCTGAACGACGCGTCTGCTTCAGTCCTCAGACTTTGTCGACCCTGTGAATCACAAACTGTGAACTCGCACTTTGGTACCATGGTACCAAACGAAGTGGTCAAATATATAAACTCAATATTAGCAAATTAAACAAAGCAGTTAAAGCAGCTGATTTACTAAAAAGTAGGCGTTTTATCTAAAAGCTCTCTTCACGTTTCTCTAATTCTCATCACAACTAGAGTTCGTTACAAACACCCAGTCTCTCGTTTATTTCCGATTCTTCCACATACAATCACCAAGTCTGAAATTATGTTCGTTCTATTTTTTGCCCATTTTCTCTTCTTCCAAGTCCTCAAGACAAGCAACCGCACCACGTTCGTCCGGCGACGCGAGCAGCTCCGGTCGCCGCCAGCATGAGCGACGTGCCCATCCAGATCGGCCCCTACCGCCTCGGCAAGACGCTCGGCATCGGCTCCTTCGGCAAAGTCAAGCGTACGTCGCCCCCCTGTTCTCCCCCGGGCAACCGGAGCCGACGGAGCTCTCACCTCGTGCGTGTTCGCTTCCCCCTGCCTGCAGTCGCCGAGCATGAGGTCACGGGCCACAAGGTGGCCATCAAGATCCTCAACCGCAGCAAGATCCGGAGCCTCGACATGAGCGAGAAAGTGCGGCGCGAGATCTCGCTGCTGCGCAAGATGCGCCACCCGCACATCATCCGCCTGTGCGTTAGCTGCGTTCGGAGGCGGCGCTGGGGGGAGGCTGACGCTCTGTATGCATGCGTGTGTGTGTCTCTCTATCTCGATATCGCTATCGCTTGCGTTCTCCCCCCTCTCCCAGGTACGAGGTGATCGACACGCCGACCGACATCTTCATGGTGCTCGAGTACGTCGCCGGCGGCGAACTCTTCGACTACATCGTCTCGAAAGGCAGAGTACGTGGCGCTGGCGGGGGTCCCGCGACGTGGTCGACGCAACTGACGACCGACGAACGGTGGCGATGGCGCCGTGCAGCTGTCGCCGGAGGAAGCGCGGCACTTCTTCCACCAGATCATCTCGGGCGTCGAGTACTGTCACTTCCACCGCATCGTGCACCGCGACCTGAAGCCCGAGAACCTGCTGCTTGACGCGGACAACAACGTCAAGATCGCCGACTTCGGGCTCTCCAACTTGATGGAGGACGGCGACTTCCTGCGCACGTCGTGCGGCTCGCCCAACTACGCGGCGCCCGAGGTCATCTCCGGGAGCCTCTACGCCGGCCCCGAGGTCGACGTCTGGTCCTGCGGCGTGATCCTGTACGCGCTGCTGTGCGGCAGCCTCCCGTTCGACGACGAGAGCATCCCGAACCTGTTCAAGAAGATCCGCGGTGGCATGTACTCGCTGCCGAGCCACCTGTCCGAGATGGCGCGCGATCTCATCCCCCGCATGCTCGTGGTGGACCCGATGAAGCGGATCACGATCGCCGAGATCAGGTACGAGAGTCAGGCAGCGTGGCGTCGCTGTAGCTGATCGATCGGGAGACTCACGTGATGTCGCCACAGACAGCATCCGTGGTTCCAGACGGACCTCCCGCCGTACTTGCAGCACCCGCCCGAAGTCGTGGAGAACGAGGTGAGGAGTCCTGTTGTGCCTGGACGCTAACTGAGACTGAACTCGGCGTCGTGGCTCCGGTCTGTGTCTCCAGACCTTCAAGATCGATGAGGATGTGATCGCGAACTGCCTGGCGCTCAACTTCCCGACGCGCGTGACTCGCGACCAGCTCATCGCGCTGCTCCAGCGCCGAGAGATCCACCCGCTGCGCGTGGCGTACGACCTGATCCTGGACCACAAGAACGCGAAGAGCCGAATCGACGGTGGGGAGCGGCGTTCGTCGGGTCCGTTCGAGAGGCGCCGGTCGCGCTCACCTTTCTTGTCGAATGCCGTGCAGAGCTGCGGAACGTGAAGATCGTGAGCAGCAAGCCGAAGACGTTCGTTCCGAGCGAGCCGAGCACGCTGCTGCTACCAGGTGCGTTGGGTGTTCGTTCGTGATGCTACACACCAGGCAGCGAGCGACTGAACGCCTCCGCCACCACGCCCGCAGGTCGAGCGCCGATCCCGATGGCGGCGTCACCGCTCGTCACTCCGTCCACCGGAGACCCGCGGCAGTTCGGCGGCCGCAACTTGCCGGGCGGGTTCCCTGGGTTCCCAGGACAGCACCAGCGCTTGAACGTGCCGAGCGGACTGGGGCAGGGCTTCGACGACAGCGGCGCGAACCTGATGAGCCTGAACGGCGTCGCGTCCGGCGTCCCGGCGGCGAAGCGGCGACGATGGTACCTGGGCATCCAGTCGAAGAAGGAGCCCGCGCACGTCATGTCGGAGGTGTACAAGGCACTGCACGTGCTGCACTTCGAGTGGATCGTCGTGGCGCCGTACCGCGTCAAGTGCCGGTGGCAGCCGAAGGGCTTCCCGCCGCGGCTGCCGGCGAGCACAGGGAACGCGGACGCCGACTACGAGGCGCAGGCGACGTACCAGCAGCTGCAGGCGCAGTCGCGCATCAAGATCGGGCTGCAGCTCTACAAGGTGCAGCAGCACATCTACCTGCTCGACTTCCAGCGCCTCGACGGCAACGCGTTCACGTACATGAACCTCTGCGCGCGCATCATCACGGAGCTCAAGACGCTCTCGGGCATCCGCACGATCCCGTCGGACGGCCGCTACGGTGGCGAGCAGCTCGGCGGCTCGAGCAGCGTGCACGTGCACCACGCGTCGTCCCACATCCACCACCAGCACCACAGCAGCAGCAGCAGCAGCCAGCAGCCGAATCTGCACTGAGCGTCCAGGCAGGTAGGTGAGCAGCGCAGCAGCCGCGAAAGCAGCAACGAGGGGGGACGTCGCGCCGTAGTGTTGGAGCTCCTTCGACGCTCGTAAACATTGTTGTGTGATGACGACGTCGCGTCAGCCGAACGCCATAGCGCTGGTGGAGTCGCCAACGTTGCGCTCGCAGAACGCCAGGTCCCGCGCCTGGAAGCCCGCGGCGAACGGCCGCGCGCACTTAGCCTGGCGGAAGACGCACTCGTTCGCGTAGACGCGGCCGGTGGACGCGCACACGGGCGCGAACTCGCGCGTGCAGGCGGCGGGGCAGCGCGGCATGGCCGCCGTCGGCTCGCACGCCCCTCGATGCGCCAGCGCGACGTCCGGCCGCCTGCAGCGCTCGCGCTTGAAGACACACGCGTTGCGCAGGGTGCCGGAGCTGGAGCACACGGGGTCGAGCACGTCCGCGCACACGATGGCGTCGCAGACGTCGGAGGAGGCGCCGCGCCCGTCGCCTGGGCGGGGCGGGTTGTGCGCTGTGGCGAAGGCGCGGTCGGCGTCGCAGAGCCCCCTCCCGCGCACCTCGAGGCCGGGGCTGCGGCACTGCGCCTCGGCGAAGAAGCACGCGTTCGCGTACGAGACGCCGTCCGAGGCGCAGAGCGACGCGTCGACGAGCGGACACGCGCGCGCGCAGGCGTCACTAGCATCCGAACCGCTCACGTTGGGATCGACGGTCGTGGGCTCACAGACTGCGCGCGGGAGACACGGCGCCTGCGCGCACTCGACGCTCTGCAGCACGCACACGCGGTCGCCGTCGCAGCGGCCGGGTGCGCAGAGCTGCTCGCAGAACTCGGCGCCGTCGTACCGGAAGCAGCGCTCGAAGGCGCCGCAGACGCGGGTGCACGCGCCCGCGAGCTTCGCGGCGTCGGTCGTATGGCGAGTTGGCTCGAGCAATACAAGCAGCAGCAGCAGCAGCCGCTGCGTCGGCAGGGAGCGATGGCGCCACGGCAGCGAGGTCATGGCGTCGCTTCGCGTGATGGGGGCCAATTTGAAGTTGCGGTGCGGCCAAACCGCTACAAATTGCGCTAAAAAGGTGCGAGTTGAAGGAGAAAACGGAGATGGCTTCGATGTGGAGCGAGTGTTCTCAAGGTGGTAAATGAGAAGCACGGAGGGAGGGAGGGTCCTTCGTGGTGGGGGTGTCCACTACGCGCTCCAACTCGTCTGCTCAATTCGCTGCGAGTTGGTCGGCGGCGATATGCAGGGCAGCCTCGTCAGGCATCGGCGAAGGTGCGGAACGTGTGGCCCTCCTCACAATCCCGCCGATAGGAGCCACGCAGCGCAGCACGTTTTTCATGGCGCACGAAAGTCGCTCGGTCGTCGTCGTCGACGACCGCATGCGTGTGTGTGCCGCATTGCTCTGCCGCGTCTGCGAGCCGCCTCGCATCCAGTCATCCAGCCGATCGAATCGGTCGCGACGAGATCGCAGAGTTGTGCAGGCGCGTCGAGACTCGAAGCGGTGACGAGTTGGCGTCGAGCTGACCCGCCTCGAGCAAGCGAGCGAGCGAGGGGACTTGCTTCAAGTTGCACACACACACACACACAGCAGCAGCAGCAGCATCGAGAAGCGCCACCACCAACAAGCCGACGTCGCCGCATACGCGCGAGGAATGGCAGCGAGCGAGCGAGTGCCAGCGAGCCGACGTGCCAAGTGCATTCAACTCGCCGATCGATCCGGCCGATCCGCTGCGGCTCAAGTGCGAGTCACTGAAACTTTTTGCTCCTGACTCCTGCCTGAAAAAATGGAAGGATATACAAGATCAGAATCCTCGGCATACAAATACCAAGTCATTCCTGCTGAACTCGCTGAATGTTTCGGAATTCGAGTTTTCCGACTCGAAACGCGGCGAGATGGACATATCCAAAGCCCGGTTCAACTCGAGCTGGTGTTGAAACGAGCTATACTGAAATATTCGCACCGGTGCGTTCGCCATCGCGAGACACCGCGACTGTCAGACGTCCGACTCTGTCGGCCATGTGCACGGCGAGCATTGGTGTTTAGGAGCGTGGAGCGTGGAGCACAGGAGGGATCGCGAAAGTGTGCAATATGCGGAGTTTGGGTGATTACCGGTACACGAGCCGGCGTCAGTGTGGCGTTTGCTCGGATCTCAGACGAAGTCCCCAGTATTCTATCGCTCCGAGTTGTTTTATATTCGCGTGGCAAATAGCGATAGAATTCAGGGACTGCCTCTGACAGGTACCCTTCATACTCACTACAAGTTATTTTGCACTTCTTCAAGAGCGACTTGCATGGGGTATCCGCTCTCGCAGGCTTCTGCGTTTTTTATCTTTGAAAGATTCGCGACAGTGTGTGACACGCTCGCGTGGCGCGCGATTATTTAACTTGATCTTGTTTTCTGCGCTCCCCTACCCCCTCGCGTGAAATCCCATCGCCCTGACGCAAAGCTGCAAGCGACTTGGTGCTGCTCGGCCGCATTCTGCAATCGACCTCGCTGGCGCCACTCGCAAGTATCGCGACCACCACTCTCCTCCCCTCTCTCCACGCCTGCAACGTGCCATGAGCGCCAAGCGGCTCGCCCACCAGGTGTCCGCGACGCCGCCGTCGCCGCTCCCGAGCCGCCTGGCTGCCGCGGCCGACGACGACGACAGCTTCTGCGCGCCGATGCCGCGCACCACCGAGGTGCTCTGGGACGGCGCCGCGGCGCTCGGCTTCACGCTCAAGCGCCGGCGCAAGAGCGGCGCGATCCTCGTGTCGACGCTGCAGGAGCGCTGCGCGAGCCGCCTGCGCGTAGGCAGCGAGCTCAAGCTCGTGGGCGGCTTCCCGGTCAAGCAGCTCACGCTCGCCGAGGTCAAGAAGGTCATGCTGCACGCCCCCAAGCCCGTGAGCCTCGTCTTCCTCAACCTCGACGACGCCGCCGCCGCCGCGCAGCAGCAGGCGCAGCTCCTACTGCCGCCGCCCGGCGGCGCGCGAGCCACCGCCAAGCTCTCCACCAGCGGCAGCTTCCTCACGGACTGCAGCGACGACCGCGGCTCGTTCGACAACGAGTTTAGCGACGACCTCCTCGCGCTCCCGGCCGCCGCCGCCGCCGCGTCGCTCGAGCCGATCCCGCAGGACGCGAGCGTCGCGTTCTTCGACTCGGCGCCCGCGCGGCTGACACTGCAGCGCGCGCAGACGGCGGACTTTGCGCTCTCGGCGCGCGCGCCGCAGTCGCCGTCCGCGAGCACCGAGAGCGGCTTCACGTCGTGCAGCAACTACTACGCCAAGCCGTCGGCGGCCTCCCAGGCCAAGAAGCGCAAGGTCTCCAAGCTGCGCGTGGCGCTCGACCGCATGAGCCAGCTGCTGAACCGGCCCGTGCGCCAGTCGGCGCTCAACATCCCGGCGGCCAAGAGCATTGTCGTCTAGCGGTCGCGCCGACCGGAAGCGCCACCATCACCCCCCAGCACCAGCACCAGCACACACCATAAGTTAACGAGCGGAGAGAAGCACGGAAGAGAGGAGCGACCGGTTGCATAGAGTAGCACTGTAGACACACACATACTGTAGGATGTAGGCTGTAGGTTGCAGTATGTAGCATGTAGAGTAGATGACAAGCAAGCAAGACGGCACTGTCCACCTCCTCCTCCTCCTATTCTATGGGCTCTATGACGGATCTTTCCGCCGTCACCTCACGCCAGGCGCCGCGCAAAGTGCGCGAACGCGTGCGGCTCGACGCGCAGCATGCGACCGAACGCCTCGCGCGTCAGCAGCCCGCGCGCGTCCGGGGCCGCGGCGGCGAAGCACCGCCGCATGTCGCTGCGGAACGAGTGGTTCGCGGCCGCCGCGCGCGCGCCGAACGGCGGCAGCCGCGCCAGGTCCGCGAGCGCGAGGTGGCCGTCCGCGTCGGCGTCGAGCGCCGCGAAGACTTGCGCCACGAGCAAGCGCCAGAGCGCCGGCTCGCGCTGCTGCAGCTCGCCCCAGTCCAGCAGCGCGGCGCAGCACTCGTCGAGCGCCAGGAAGCCGTCGCCGTCCAGGTCGAGCCCGCGCAGGAAGCTCGCAGCCTCGCCGCGCGTGAGGCGGTACCCGCCCTGCTGCACGCCCGCCGCGAACTCGCGCACGCCCACCTGCCGCGCACCGTCCCGCGAGATCTCGCTGAAGAGCACGACCACGCGCTGCTTGTGCTCCAGCGGGAGCACGCGCGCGAGCTCGTAGAACACGGCCTGCTGGAAGCTGTTGAGCGACCGGTAGAACTGCAGCCGCTGCACCATCGTGCCGTCCAGCGGCGCCGGCGCGCGCGCGCCTCCCAGCGCCGACGGCTCCGGACGCTGCGCCGTCGCGCACACGGACGCGAACCACGGGTGCTGCAGCGCCTGCTCGGCTGTCAGCCGCGAGCGCACATCGCGGTCCAGCAGGCCGCGCACGAGGTGCAGCGCCTCGGGAGAGACCTCGTCCCACGGCGCGGCCGCCAAGTCGAGCGGCTCGAAGCGGATGCGCTCGTCGAGCAGCGCGCCTTCCTCGAACGGGAACCGGCCCGAGAGCAGCCGAAAGAGGATCACGCCGCAGCTCCACATGTCGGACGGGAAGCCGTACGCACCTTCCAGCACCTCCGGCGCAGTGTACAGCGGCGTGCCGCGCACTTGGCGCAGCAGCTCGTTCTCGGCCAGGAACGCCGCGCCGCCAAAGTCCGTCAGCTTGAGCGGCGAGCTCTCGTGCGCGTCCGCGAAGAGGAAGTTCTCGAGCTTGAGGTCGCCGTGCAGGATCCGCAGCAGGTGGCACTGCCACACCACGTGCAGGATGTCGGTCATGTAGAGAGCCACGAGCGCCTCGGATGACGCTTCGCGCTCGCGCAGCCGCTCGGACACGTCGCCACCCACGCAGTGCTCCATCACGAGGTACACGTGCTCGTCGTCCTCGTACGCGCCGAAGAAGTGCACGACGTTGAGCGTGCCGCCCAGCAGCGCCATCATCCGGCCCTCCTGCTGCAGCGCGCGGAAGTCCTTGAGGTTCACCACGCGCTGCTTCGGCACGACCTTCACGCACAGGTCAAGCTTGTCTGCGTCGCTCTCGCTCGCGTCTCGGAGCGCATTCTCTACTGCTAACGAGGAGGACGACAGCGCCGTCGACGTCTTCGTCGCCGGAACCACGCGGTGCACGCGGCCGAACGCGCCTTCGCCCAGCAGCTCCGCTAGCGCGTACCGCTCGTGGAACCCGCGCGGTAGCCCAAAGTCGATCTCCGTTTCGCGCGTGAAGAGCGCCGCGGCCTCCAGTGCCACGTGCTGCAGCGCCGGAAAGGCGCCGAGCGCGCCGAGCAGCGGCCGCCACTCCTTGCGCACGCTGCCGAAGGCGCTGGCCGAGGAGCTCTCTGCGCGCTGCAGCCGCGCGTCGGAGAAGAAGTGGCGCTTCCTGCTGGTGGCGGCGCTGCGGATGCTCCTGTTGCTGCAGCTGGCGGAGGTGGCGCCGCTGGTGCTGGAGCTGCGTGCAGCTGCCGCCGTTGCCTTCGCTGCGGTCCGCATGCTCGTCGAAGTGAGATCCCAGCTCGAGATTGAGGTGCGGCTGGTGTGGCACTGGCGGCCGTTTCGCGTTTGCGTGTCAACCACGTACGAGGCCACTAATAAGGGCGGAGTGTACAGTCGAGCACATGTTTGTGTGTTGTTGGGGAGGTCACGGTACATTGTTGCGATGTTGAACAATGCGCTTCTCTTCGATCAATCAGACCTCGGCGTCGTTGTCGACCCAGATGTCCTGGGCCTCCTCGATGTCGCGACGCGGACGCGAAAATGTATCAAGTGCATGTGCGTGGAAGTGCAAGTGCATGTGTGGGGGAGCGCATGCTGGTTTCCGACGCAGTCGAGTTCTCGGTGCTGCATTCGCGGGATCGCGAACAGGACCAGAGTCGAGTCGAGCGGATGCGGATGCCCGGAGGTGCTCGAGGTGACGAGATGACGTGTGTGCTCGTGCGCCTTGTCACATGCGGCGGATGCCACATCAGCTCCCAAGCAGCTTCAGCTGCGTGGCGAGTAGTTCGTCGCTCGTCGTGGACGGCGG
>JAASGM010000049.1:0-47255 GCA_023334215.1 Globisporangium cystogenes | reverse complement strand
CTCGACCGGCGCCGTCGGACGCGACCTCGTGGCCGAACTCGTGGCCTCCGCCAAATGCGCCAAGGTCATCGCGCTCGCGCGCCGCGACGTCCCCGAGAGCGCGTGGGCGAGCACGTTCCCGACCCTCGACGTCGCGCTCGCACACGAGAAGCTCGAGGTGCGCGCTGTGGACTTCGAACAGCTGGCGGCGAGCGACGTGGTGATCCGGCGCGAGGAGAAGGTGGACGCGGCGTTCTCGTGCCTCGGCACGACGCGCAAGAGTGCGTCCGTGCTGCTGGGGGCAATGGCCCGTGTGCTCCTGCTGCTCCGTGATACGCTGGCTTCTGACGGAGGGCGAGTGCGTGTATGCGGTCGACGGATGTGTGGGCAGTCGCTGGCTCGGACGAAGCCTTCCGCAAGGGTGCGCCGCCGCCCGCGAAGTCTCCAGCCTCCCGAACGGCGTGTGTGCTGACGGCTGCTGCCTTGCTCCGCAGTGGATCTCGAGTACGTGACGCGCTTCGGCGAGGCCGCGAAGGCGGCGAACGTGCCGTACTTCGGCCTGCTCACGTCTCAGGTTGGTCTCCGCTCGCGGCGCTTGCTGCGTGGCTCCGAACTCCGAGAGCGCACGCGAACTCACATCCCCCGACGCCGACACCTGGCTGGCTGCAGGGAGCGAGCAAGAGCAGTTGGCTGCTGTACCTCAAGACGAAGGGCGAGGTGGAGGAGAGCATCCGGTCGCTCGGCTTCGCGCGCTCGGCGATCTTCCGCCCGGGTCCTCTCGACCGCGGCGAACTCAACCGGCTCCACGAGAAGATCTCCGCCGCGATCTTCCCCAGCGTACGTGCAGCAGCTGCTGCTGCTGGTGCTACGTCACGCAACTGCCGACCTCACCGTCCTCCTCGCTCTCTCGCCAGACGTCGACGATGGCGGTCGCGAGAGCCATGGTCGCCGACTTCGAGCGCGGCGCGGCCGCCGGCGAGAAGGTCTGGGCCGTCGCGGACCTGAAGGCGTTCGAGCCGACCAAGTAGGTCGACGGAGCAGCGAATACACTCATCTGCCTATCACCTTCCTTCCTACAGCTCACTGCGCAGGTGACACACGCGCCGTGGTGGCTTCCAGAGGCCGTGCGACATTTCCATGTGTCGCCTCGCAGACACTTCTGCGAGGCCATCTCCGCTGGTGGATGTGGATGTAGCACCTGCGCGAGGTGGTCGACCACCTGCCGCCTCGGCCACTCGCAGATCCGCCGGCTCGCACGCACTCGCGCGACGATGGCCGACCGACAGCAGCAGCAGCTGGTGACGCCCGCGACCGACGCGCCGGTGCACGCGGCCGAGCTGCACGACATCAGCGTCGAGGGCTCCGACATGACGCGCGACATCCACGTGGCGCTCTTCCAGGCCAACGAGCGCCCGGCCGCGCGCTCGCTGCCGGACGTGCGCGCCGCGCTCTTCGAGGACGTCGCGCGCGCCTCCGACATGGCGCAGCCCGGCGGCTTCCGGCGCGGCCACGTGCTCGCGGCGACCGCGCGAGGCGACGACGACGGCGCCGGAGACGACGCGTCACCGCCAGCGTACGCGCACGCGTCGTTCCTCGACTCACTGCGGCGGCCCGTGCGCGCCGGCCGCAACGCCGTGCAGGCGAGCTACGACGACTTCATCCTCGCGAACCTCGGCTACGGCATGTCGCGCGAGGACCTGTACGGCGAGGACGGCGGCGACGGCGACGACGACGCCAACACGCCGCTCGTGCGCTACCGCGTGCAGCCAGTCGAACGCGGCGTCGAGCGCGGCGCGCCGTACAAGACGTTCAGCGAGGCGGAGCAGCAGCTCGAGGCGGCCGGCGGCGGCGCGTCGGTGCGCAAGACGGTCTTCACGGTGCTCAAGTCGTTCGTGGGCAGCGGCATCCTGTTCCTGCCCAAGGCGTTCCAGAACGGCGGCATGCTCTTCTCGGTCGTCGGGCTCTTCGTCTCGGCGGCGCTCTCGACGCTCTGCATGCTGCGGCTCACCGCGTGCTCGGACGTCGTGCGGCGCTCGGCAGCAGCAGCAGGCGGCGGCGGCGTGTCGTACGGACTCGTGGGCGAGCGCGCGTTCGGCGCCGGCGGCCGCGTGGCCGTCAACATCTCGCTCGTGCTCTCGCAGCTCGGCTTCTGCTGCTCGTACCTGATCTTCGTGGAGCGGAACGTCGGCGACATCCTCGCGCAGCTCTTCCACACGCGTGACGCGTCCTCCTGGACGCTCATCCTGCTGCAGATCCCGCTCTACACGCCGCTCACGTGGGTGCGCCGCATCGAATACTTCGCGCTCACGAACCTCGTCGCCGACGTCCTCATCCTCTTCGGCCTCGCCTACATCATGGGCTACAGCGTCCGGACGCTCGAGGCCGCGGCGGCGCCGCCCACGTGGGAGAACTTCAACGCCTCGAACTGGGCGCTGTTCCTCGGCACGGCCGTGTACTGCTTCGAGGGCATTGGGCTCGTGCTGCCGATCTACGACGCCATGGACGCCAAGCTCCAGCCCGCGTTCCCGCGGCTCATCGCGCTCACCGTGCTCTTCCTCGTCGTGCTCTTCTCGCTCTTCGCCGGCGTCGTCTACGCCGCCTTCGGCCAGGACACGCAGTCCGTCGTCACGCTCAACCTCCCGAGCGCCAGCGAGAGCGGCGCCACCATGACCGTGCAGCTCACGTACTCGCTCGCGCTCGTGCTCACGTACCCGCTCATGCTCTACCCGGTCGTCAAGATCCTCGAGAGCTACGTCTTCGCGCACCGGCGCGTCAAGGGCTACTGGCGCTGGCAGAAGAACGCCTTCCGCTTCGCGCTCGTGTGCCTCACGGCCGCGATCGCCTACTTTGGCAAGGAGCAGGTGCGTTCGCCTCTCTTGACTCGTGTCTCTGGTGCTGCTGGGGACCTCTGGGGGTCTGATTGACGCACGTACGTTCACGACGGCGAGTGCAGCTCGACAACTTCGTGGCGCTCATCGGCGGCTTCTGCTCCGTGCCGCTCGCGTTCATCTATCCGTGTCTCTTCCACTCCAAGTGCGTCTTCCCGTCCGGAGCGCGCTGGTCGACGGGAGCTCTTGTGGAGCGGCTGACTCGGTCTCTCTCTCTCTCTCTCTCCCTCCTGCCTGCGCCAGACTCGTGAACAACGGACACTGGCTCAACCTCGCGGTGATCGTCATCGGCGCGCTCACCATGGTCTTCGCCACGTACCAAGCGCTGGCGACGTGGAACTGACTGTGCGAGGCAACCAGGCAGAGACTTGTAGGCAACGACACTGCGCTTCCGCTTCGCTCACTCCGCTCAGTCGCCGCGCTCGCGCTTCTTCCTCTTCGCCTTCTTCTCCTTCTTCTTCTTCGACCGCTTCTTCTTCGACCGCTTCTTGTCGCTCTCGTCGCTCTCCGAGGACGACGGCGGCGCTGGCTTTGCGTCCTCGTCGTCGCTGTTGTCGGAGCCGCTCGCGAACGCCGGCGCGTTCTCCACCGACACGTTGCGGCTCGCGTGCAGCATCTCCCAGATCTGCTGTGTGCGCACCGCCTTCTTGCGAGCCCAGTACTCGCGGCCCTGCGCGTCCTCGTCCTCCGCCTCCTGCTGCGCGTCTCCTGCTGACGAGCGCACTCGCCGCGGGCTCCGACTCGCGCTGCGCCGCTGTCGGCTGCGGTCACGGGAGCGGCGCTCAGCGCTCCGGCTCCGGCTGCTGCTCCGACCACGTCGACTGCGGTCGTGACGGCGGCTTCGGCTCCGACTGCGACTGCGGCTCCTGGAGCGCCGCCGTCCGTGGTGTCGTCGCTGCAGCCGCCAGCGCTTGTCGTCCTCCTGCGCGCAGCCGCCGTCAGCTCCGCTCGCCTCCACCGCCAGGCAGAGACCAAACTGAGCGCGCGCGCGTACATGGCGGCGGTTGTGCTCGTCCACACTGTTGAGCGCCAGTGGCCACCAGCATCCGTCAGTCAGCAGCTTCGCTTGGAGGAAGAGGACGCTCGTCTTCGCACGCACCCGCGGATGGTGGACGCGAGGAAGAGCTTGTTGACGTCAGTCGCGCGAGGAGCACGAGCGTCCTTCGTGCGAGGGTCGAGAGAGCCAGCGGCGTGAGCGAGGCGAAGAGTACGCTCGCACACCCTCCACACGTACCATCCTCTCCGTGGACACCTTGGGGAATAAGCTTGGAATAAACGGAATAAATTCAATGTTCAATGTTGTTCGGTACTGCATGTGGTCAACTCCGAGCGTCGTCTCTCGGACACCCTCCTCCTCACCCCGACACATCGACACCGCTGCCAGTTCAAGCGAGCGCGCGCTTGCTTGTAACAGGTGAACTTGACAATGGTGTCAACACGATCCAATGTTGAAAAAGTTCAGTACTAGTACGAAGAATGAACTGCGACTCGGGATCTCCCAAGCGCAGCAAGGAGTGCGGAGTCTCCCGAACGCCATCACTTGGCAGCAGTTCGAGCCCCCACAGTCTTCGTCTCCATGTGTCCACAGCGTACTGCGCCGTGCTTTCTGACTCGCTCCTTCAAAGTACGAACACCGGACTTAGTCGGATGCTGTGTCGCTTCGCCTTGTATCAAAACATGAGTGCTCGTCGAATCCGCGACGCCGAGCGTCCTCATGACAGCGGCGATGGCGATGGGAGCGGCGGCGCGTTCCTCACCGAAGTGTCCTCGTACGTTCTCTGTTTCTCATTGGTAGCCTCAATGCACCTGACGACGACCGTCCTCCTCCTCCACAGCCTCCCAACGCCCTCGTCTTCGTCCTCGTCCTCGTCCTCGTCGCGGCCGTACGAGCATGACCCCGAGAAGGGCTTCACGATGGACATCATGATGATGATGGACACGAACAAGGTGTTTGCTGTCTCGCTCTAGCTTATACGTCAACTTGCGCCTCTTGCACCTCTGACGCCCGCCTCAAGGTCAGCGCGCTGCGCAAGGAGTTCCAGGTCAAGGACAAGGGGCTCTCGATCTCCGAGTTCGTCTTCGTGATGATGAAGTTCGTGCAGAGCAGCTCGCTGGGCGCCGAGAACGCGCGTCTGCGCAACCTCTCGGAGCAGCAGCTTGTCGCCAACCTCTGCGAGCTCTTCGCGCAGATCGACATCAATGGCGACGGCTCGATGGAGTGGGAGGAGTTCACGAGCTTCATCGTCGACACAGGGCTCACGGCCAAGAGCCACCAGCCCAACTCCATCCAGCTCTACCACCACGTGCAATGGGAGGACGCGTCCAAGCACAGTACCTTCATCGACCACGTACGTGCTGCGTGGCTCAAGGCAGTCGACTGTGCGGAGTGCTGACGCTGCTTCGTGGCGCGCAGATCTACTACTTCCCGGCGAACGACCTCGTTGCGCTCATCGAGAACTGCAGCCCGCTGCTCAAGATCTACAACGTCAACTGCGAGCTCGTGCGCACGATCAAGTCGCCCGAGGGCTTCGTGCAGTGTGCCGAGCACCTCTCTAAGGTGCGTGATGCAGCTAGCAGAGCTGACCTGCTGCGCTGTGTACATCTCATGTGTCGAGCGTGCGCGCTTACTACTGCTCGTTGCCTGCTGGCGCGCAGTTCGACCAGTTCGTACTCGCGTCGTCCGACCTCCAGTTCCGTTTCTACGACGACTCGACGCTGCGCCTGATGAAGAGCTGCCACACGCCCACCTCGCAGAACTGCCTCAAGTGGTACCCGGAGACCTCGACGCTCTTCTCCGCGGGAGTCAGCGGCATCGTCTACGCCTGGGACGCCGAGCGCATGGAGGAGAAGCACCACATGGGCGGCGAGTCGCGCGGCAAGGTGCTCGCGCGCTCGCACGACGACATCGTGCTCGACCTGCTCAGCGTACGTCGGGCGGCGCTGGCACCACAGTCCTCGAGCCTCGAGACGGGAGTTGCAGCACCGCTGACTTGAGCGACCTGACACAGTTCACGCGTTCTCTGCGTGGCTGCAGCTCCCGACGCTCGAGTCGCTCGCGTCTGCAAGCATGGACCGCACGATCCGCCTCTGGGACGTGCACACGGGCAAGCACAAGCAGCAGCTCGACGGCCACACGAAGGGCGTGCGCGCACTCGCGTACTCGCCCGAGTACCGCTTCCTCGTCTCCGCGGGCTTCGACTTCGACGCGCTCGTGTGGAACCCGTACGTGGACCAGCTCATCCTGCGCCTGCACGGCCACAACAACAGCCTCTGCGGCGTCGAGATCATCCCGGACACGCCGCAGATCGTCACCGCGGACGTCGACGGCGTCTTCAAAGTCTGGGACATCCGCAACTTCGCGTGCATGCAGACGTTCTCGGCCGAGAACATCGGCGAGGTCAAGAAGATCATCGCCGTCACCTCGCAGAAGCGGATCGTCGCGGCCGGCAAGAAGGTGCATCGTAGTGTAGATGCAGTGACGCGCCGACGTCATCTGTGCCTCCGACTCACCTTGACGCGCTCTCGCCGTGCAGCTGACCAAGTTCGACTACGAGAAGCTCGAGAACCCGGAGCTGACGGACGACCACCCGGTCTTCGCCGCGCTCTACAACCCGACGTCGCTCTCGTTCATCACCGCCGCGGGCAAGGACGTGAAGATCTGGGACGCGCGCCTCGGCAAGCTCCTCCGCGTCTACCGCGGGCTCAGCACAACGGACCTCACCTCGCTCTGCCTCGACTTCCGAGAGCGCAAGTTCATCGTGGGCGACCACGCGGGCAACATTCACGTCTTCGACTACCTCAACGGCTCGCACATGAAGTCGTTCGCGTACGCGGAGCTCGAGAACCGCGCGCACCTCTCCGAGGTCTCGCGCGTGTGCTACTGCGACGCGCACATGTCGGTGATCAGCGCGTCCTGGGACGGCTGCATCGACATCCACGACGAGAGCGACTCGGAGCGCGGCGTGCTGCTGCGCCGCATGAGTGGCGGCCACGCGACCGACATCACGGCGCTCTGCTTCTCGCTGCACCTCTCGCTCGTCGCCTCGGCGTCGTCCGACAACGCGCTGCAGGTGTGGGACTACGAGTTCGGGCGACTCGAGGGCACGTGCATCGGGCACGTCAGCGGCGTGCTCGCACTGCACTTCCTCGACCCGTTCCCGCTGCTGGCGTCGACCGACAGCACGGGCAACGTGTGCTTCTGGGGGATGCGGCCGAGCGCGCACAAGTGGAAGTGCGTTTACCGCTTCCGCAACCTGCAGCGCAGCAGCGGCCTCGGCGGCAGCGCCTCCGTCACGTGTCTCGCGGCCCACACGACGCCAAGTCCGTACAACCCGGCGACCTTCGGCTCGTACCTGCTCGTTGCCGGCGACGACAAAGGCGCCGTCAGTGTCTGGAACGTGCTGCCGCTGCTGCTGCGACTCGAGGAAGACTTCGGCATGCACCGTCTGGAGAAGCCGGTCGAGTGCGCTAACCCGCAGCGCAACCTGCGCGTGAACGCGGCCGGCATGGTGCGCAAGTTCCGGAACGGACCCGAGTGGGCGGCGTTCACGCAGCGCGACCCAGTCGCGGCATTCTTCTTCCTGCCTCGGACGCCGCTGCTCGCTGAGTCGCTCGCGCTCGTGCCGTGCGCACAGCAGTGGAAGGCGCACGGCGACGTCCTGCACAGCGTGCACGTGATTGCTGAGCCGCAGAGTGTGATCACGTCGTCGTTCGACCGCCGCGTGAAGATCTGGTCACTCGGTGGCGAGTGTCTCGGTGTGCTCATGCAGGGCGAGATCGGCGGGCTCGGCGCGCTGCGGCGGCCGTGGCGGTTCTCGGTCGGCTACGACGCGCGTGAGCGACGCAAAGAGAGCGCGTCCGCGGAGGTCATCGACGAAGTGCACAAGCTGCTCGAAGAGGACGCGGGCGGCGGCGCCGACGGCAGCCGCAGCAGTCGTGAGAGTCGTGCACGGCGACGTGCTGAGCGAGCAGCTGCCGCCGCTTCCAGTCCAGTTGCATCGAACGAGAGCAACAGCAGCGCTACCGCTACCACGAACCAGGACACAGACGAGCTGGACGAGATCACGCGCGGCTTCCTGCCTCCCATCGGACCGACGGCGAATGCTCAGTCGGTGCTGGCGCCGCTGCGCAAGACGCCGCGCCGGAAACCCGTGACGGCTGCGCGTGCTGGTCGCCTGGTGCCCGAGAGCCCGCGGCAGCTGCGGTTGCTCACACCGCGCGGCTCTGGCAGTGGGACTCCTCGATGACGAGCCGCAGTACTACTGATTTCCTTGGAGGTCGCAAATATTGTCCACCTGGCCTCCACGAAGAGGCCAAGAGGACACTTGAAGCTGTACTTTCTATCACACATTATGTTGAGCTCTTGTGCTCGACTCACGCGCGCTGCATCAACGGCGTGGCCTCGCCGGCGGGTGTCGTCGCGCGTGAACCTTGACGGCGCGCCACGACCCACGCCATTGCGGGGATCGCGACCACGACCGCGATCACAACTGCCGAGACGCCGAACGTCACGGGCTGCGCCAACGACGCGTCTCCGTCGAGCTGCTCCGTTGTGATGTGGTGTTCGCTCTCACTGTCCAGACACTTGGTCTTCGAGAGCTGCGCGAACCACTTGGCGGCAGGTCGCGGAGTGCGTGTCAGCGCCGAGACGTCCGGCGTCACCTCGTTCCTGGACCCCGTCGTGGACGTGAAGTTGACGTAGTAGAGCCCGAAGCGCGGCTTGAACGAGCCCCACTCGTAGTTGTCGAAGAACGACCACGCCGTGTAGCCGATGACTGGGATCTTGAACTCCGTGATCGCGCGGTGGACCTGCTCGAGGTACGTCTGGAAGTACCAGAGCTGGTCCGGGTTGTCCACCGAGTCGTTGCCGCACCAACCGTTCTCCGTGAGCAGGATGTCGGCGTTCGGGTCGTGCTTGTGCATCCACTGGATGATAGCGAGATACCCCGGCGCATAGCCCTTGAACCAAGCACAGTTGGGCTGACCGAGGTCGTTGACGCTAGACAGACGCGCACCCTCCGGAGCGCGCAGCTCGTCCACTCCAGCATCTCGCTCCCACCCGGGTGAGAGACTGCTGCACTCGACCTGCGACGTCTCCGAGTCGCAGTCCGTCACCAAGTGCGACGCGTAGTGGTTCAACATGAAGAGGTCGTACGAGCCCTTGAGCAGCTCGGACTCCTCCGCCGTGAACTCGGGCAGGCGCTCGCCCACACGCTCGCGCATCACATCCGGGTACTTGCCGGACACGATCGGCGAGAGGTACCAGCCGAGTCCGAACTGGATGCGCCGCTCCGCAGCCGCGACGTCCCGCGGATCGCTCGCGTTCAGCGGATACGCGAAGTGGTCCACGAGTGCGATGCCGATGCGTGCCTTGTCGTGGATCGCGCCGCTCTTCTTGAGCTCGCGGAAGCGCTTCACCGCCCTGCCGTGCGCCAGCAGCACGTGGTGCGCGACCGTGTATGTGTTGGTAGTCGAGTTGACGAACCCCGGAGCGTTCAAACCGGTGCCGTAGCCGTTCACAGCGAACGACCACGGCTCGTTGAACGTCGTCCACATGTCGATCTTCGAGCCGAACTCACCGAACACGAGCTCCACGTACTGCATGTAGTGGTCGATGATGCCGTGGCCGATCCAGCCCTGCGGGAGGAACTGTGTGTGCAGCTCGGACGGCAGGTCCCAGTGGTACAGCGTCAGGATCGGCGTGATGCCACTGCGCTTGAGCTCGTCGACGAGCGCGTGGTAAAACGCGATGCCCGGTGCGTTCGGCTTCATCTTCCTCGACAGCGCGTCCCAGTTCATCACGCGCGACCACGAGATGGAGAAACGGAGTGTCTGGAGCCCAGTCGCCACCATCAGCTGGATGTCGTCGCGGTAGCGGTGGTAGAAGTCGTCCGCCACGTTCGCGCAGTCGAGTCCGGGCGAATTGCGACAGAAGTCGTCCCAGATCGACGGCGTGCGGCCGCCCTCGTTCCAGGCGCCTTCGACCTGGTACGCGGCAGTCGCTGTGCCGAAGAGGAAGTCGTCGGGGAAGCATCGCTTCTGTCCGAAGATCTCCTGTGTGTTCTCGGCCGCGGCGCTTGTCGCGACTGCGAACGCCGCGAGAGCTGTCCCCAGCAGCACTCTGACGTATTTCATCGCGGGTGGATCTGGAGGTACAGAAGACTGGAGGTCGAAGTCAGGAGACTGCAGAACTGCGTCGAGGGCCGCGAGTTTGCAAATGGACTCGAGCGCCAACGTCGTAGAGCACTTCGGATGTGGCAATGCATCCGGCGATCCAACGTCCGTCGATTGATGATTGGCGGCCCAGCATCTGCCGGTCGTCAACAGTGGCACGCGGCCATCGGCAGCTTCAAGCGCAACTTGGCGGTTCGTCCGGTGTCGCGTGTGTCTCGACAAGTCAGTAGAGTTACAGTACATGTCGTAGACGACAGAGACATATTCGCGACACACAACGAGTCCCTGGAGACCAACCCGCCGGGATCAACGTCGTCCCGACGAGCGCAGTCTTGTCAATCCAATGAGGCAGCGCTGTCGATGCCAACTGCGTCACGCCTTGCATCTCGCGTCTCGACATTGTCGAAAGGTGTTTCGGCGCACAAGCTGGTGATATCGCGACAGCCGAAGAGGAGACGCACATGCTGCATGTTTGGCTCGATGTTCTCGGAGGTGGCGGGCGTGATGTGAAGAGCGGCGCGTCCAGTCCATGAGACCAGGCTACTGGATCCTGCTCGCCATGGACGCCGCCAAGTTGACCACCGTCCAGTCCAGCAGGGTCTCGCCTAAACCGTCGACAACTATCGTCATCGGATAGCAGCAAGTGTTGTGAAGTGAGATTATGAGGTCTTTGTCGACTGCAACACCACACGAAGCTGCTGTACAGTCACGCACAACTCGAGCTGCATCCCACGTGTCAAGACACCACAGAGCCTCGTGTCGATGGACTCTGGCGGCGTAGCATCACAACCGTCTCAAGCCTCCGCTTTTACCGTCCGCTCTAGTCACTGAAAGAAGCGAGTACAACGACGGGATCTGCCAATTGTCACCACCGGTGTCTGCCATCGCCACCACTAACCACCACGCCTACTACCCCACCGCATCCCGAACGCGACATCCAGCTGGACGAGTTTGCTGGCTGCGCTGCTTCGATCCTGACACTGGAGAACTGACCGCTCCAATCACACACGGGCTTTGCTGCTCCTACGACTGGAGTACGAGTGTCAAAGTTGGCGGATCGAGTGCTCCGTTCTGGTGTTGAGTGCGTTGTGGATCAGATGTCAACGTTTGCCAGTTCGTCAGTCAGCCAGCCTGCCGCTGTGTAGCAGCGTCAGTGAACGAATGTGTTTCTCTTGAGCGACCGGAGTCTGCTCCGCCGCCACGTTGCGCACGTTGCACGTCCTAATCGCTCGTGTTCGCTCATGTGCCAACCAGCCAAACCAGTGAGTGACATCAGGAGCAACTTCGACGTGTGATTGAGCATTCACGCTCCACCGCACAAATATTCTGGCCCGCGGGTCTGCAAGACCCACATAAAATTGGACCCACCCGTCCTCTTCTTCTATAAATGTATACGATTACCCATACAACATTCGAATCCAAGTAAACCCACCCACGCCCATCTCCCTCGATTGAAACCCGGCCCGCTGCTGCTTGGCGTCAGGTGCGTGTGCCACACTCCGAAATCTTCAGCCGGCCGCACGCACCGCGAGCAGCTCGTCGTCTCTTCCTCCGACCGACCGACTTCCACTCACCCATGAGCGACGAGTGCGTGCGCGTCGCCGGCGCCACCGGCATCTTCGCGCAGTGCTCGGAGCCGACGCTGCGCAAGATCTGCGCGCGCGCCGCGGCCGTGGCGTTCCCCAAAGGTGCCGTCGTGTACCGGCAGGGCGAGCCGCAGACCGAGATGCTCGTGGTGGCCGACGGCCGCGTCGAGAGCACGAAGGAGATCAACGGGCAGGTGCACGTGCTCGGCACGGCCGCGGCCGGCGACTCGGTCGGCGCCAACCACGCGCTCGTGCAGGACCCGGCGGCCGTGACCTGCCGCTGCCTCACGCCCGTGCGCGCGTTCGCGCTGCCCGCGGCCGCGCTCGGCGAGGTGCTCGACGACGACCGCGCGGCGTCGCGCGAGGTCATCGCGGGGCTCAGCAAGGTCATCCGGCACCAGGCAGCGCTGCTGCAGACGCCGCTGCTCGAGCAGCACGCCAAGCCGACGCCGTACTTCGCCATCTCGGCGGCCGCGACGCTCGAGAGCTTCTACCGGAGCGCCATGAACTCGCTGCTGAACGCGCGGCTGACGGGCCAGCCCGTGGCGTCGCTCTTCCCCAACATGGGCATGCAGATCCCGACGCGCGTCGTCTACATCAACGGCTTCAAGGGCATCCGCCACCTCACGGAGAAGCACATCGACCCGGACGCGTACGAGAACCCGCAGCTCGTGCGGCTCGGCGAGGCGATCACGCCCGGCATCATCATGACGCCCGTGAGCGGCATGCTCGAGGCGTTCAACGCCGGGCACATGAACCCGGAGCCGCTCGCGACGCGCTGGATGCGCGGCTTCGTGCCCCGGTGCTTTCGCGAGGTCATCTTCGGCATCGGGCTCAACCAGCTCTCGGACTACTTCGAGGAGCGCATCCCGCAGTCGGCGAGCCCGGCGGTCAACAACGCGCTCGCGAGTCTGCTCGCGGGCGTCGTCTCGGGCTACCTCTCGCACGTGCCGCACAACCTCTCGACGCTCAAGCTCATGAACCCGCAGAAGCCCTACAGCGCGCACATGGCCGACTTCGTCGCGCACTCGCAGTCGCGCGTGCCGCAGACGATCCCGCCGCGCGCGCGCTTCGCGGCGGCCGCGGCGCTCGCGGTGCTCTTCCCGCGCGGCCTCACGATCCGCACGACGCAGATCGTCGGCTCCTTCATCATCCTCAACGGCACGATCAACTCGCTCAAGGACATCGACCTCGCCAGCTTACGGCGCATCTTCGCGTAGGCGCGCTCGCCCTAGAAGCTCTCTCCCTCCCCTATAGTAAGCCAGGCAGTACACCGTCCGTCCGTCCCATCAGAGCTACGCGTCAACGTCGTCTGGGACCGGCGACGCGTTCGCCAGCGGCGCCGGTGGCAGTGGCGACTCGACGCAGAGCGCCACGTGGCGCGTCACGCTCGCGCGCGCGCCGGCGAACACGAACTGGTAGGCTGCGAGGTGGCGGAAGAACGTCGCCGACATGAACGCCACGAAGCTCGCGACCTCCGCGGCCGAGAGCGTCGGCGGCGCCCGGCAGTCGCCGTCTCTTCGCTCTGTCTCATCAAGCGGCGGCGGCATGCGGCTCACGTCGCGCACACGCGCGCGGAACCTGTCGTAGCACTGCTCGAGTGTCGGCAGGCGGCTCTCCGGCGGCGCCGCAGAGGTGACAGCGAACTGAAACATCTCGTCAGCGATCGTGAGCACCAGCAGCGCCTTCTCGTCGTCCGCTTTGCTCGCGCGCTCGCTCTCGCGGAAGCGCGGGACGCCGGCGCCGTAGCTCTCACGACTGCGCGCGAAGCAGAGCACGCCGAAGCACAGGTCGGCGTACGCCGCCGAGCGCGGGTTCGCGGCCGCGCGCTGCACGCCGAGCGCCTGCTGCAGCCTCTCGAACGCCTCGGCGGCGGGCAGTGCGTCCTCGTCCTGGTCGCCGAAGACGCGGCGCAGGTCGCGCAGCGAGAGGAGGTAGTCGCCCTTCGCGTTCTCCTCTTCCTGAGCGGGTGCTGCAGCTGCTGGCGGTGGTGACGGCGCCGCGTCGACGGACTTGAGCGCCGCGTCGTCCTTCTCGACAGGCGGCTTGAGCGGATGCTTGTCCTTCGGCATGGCGCTCGGGACGAGGCGACCGACTGGTCGGCGTCAGCTGAGGCTGCTGAGCACCATCGTATCGAAGCAAAACAGTCATTGGAAAGTCGGATTTAGCGGCGCGTTCGTCATTTCACGCTGAGCAGCAGCCGCCTGCCTGCTACGAGCGGCGGACTCGCTGGCAGCGTGACGAACGCGCGCGCGAACGGGTCAACGCAGGAGCTGCTCACTCTCTCTCTCTCACTATGCTCGCTCGCTCGCGCTGGCAGCCGCCGCCTAGTGCGTGTAGAGGTCCGAGACGTCCGACGAGATGGTGTCGTCCGCCGTGATGCGGTGCACGAACTGCTCCGGGATCGGCTTCTCCACGTACTCGTCGCTGCCCGGGCCCGTCGGGAACGCCACGTTCATCTCCGAGCTCTTGGACGTCACGAACTGCACGTCGCGGCCCTCCCACGACACGTACACGAGGCAGCCGTCCGTCTTGTCGATCGCCACGGACGGCACGCGGCCCTTGCTCTGCACCTGCACGTTCTTCGAGTTGACGATCTCGACGCTCGACACGGCGTCGTCGAACACGAGCTTCGTCTTCTTGCACGAGTCCAGCACGATGTTCTTCGCCTTGCCCTCGAGCACGATCGTCGCGTTCTCGCACCCGAACACGTACACCTGCTGCTTCATCGTGATGTCCTTCACGACCACGGGCTCCGCCTGCGTCTGGTACTCGATCTGCCAGTTGCCGTTGCGCTGCTCGCACACGGGGGTCTTCGCCACCTTGGGCGCCGCCGCGAACGCCGAGGGCTTCGCGGCCGCGGGCTTGGCCGCCGGAGCCGCAGCTGCAGCTGATGCGCCGCCCTGGTACTCCTTGCGCCACGTCTGCTGCTCCTTGGAGACCTGGCGCAGCCCAGCGGTCTTGCCGCCGCTCTGGTCGATCGACCGGATGCCCGCGAACACGTTGTTGATGCCAGCGGCAGCCGCAGGCTTCGCAGCAGCAGCCGGCGCAGCAGCAGCAGCAGCCGCCGGCGTGTACGTCGCGGCGTCGCCGCCCTTGGGGTTCCACGTCACGCCGGTCGTGTGCTCGGCCTTGACGTACGTCATGAGCTCCGTGAGCAGCGCCTTGAACGCCGTCACGAACTCCACCTGCTCCGGGCTGCTCGCCTTGAACTGCACGCGGATCTTGTTGCCCCAGAAGTCCGAGCCGCCCACGTACGACTCGATGAACGGTTTGGGCGCCGGCTCGACGCAGAGCCACCCGAGCGCCTGCAGCCCCTCGTTCACCATGTTCTGGTGGTTCGCGAACGCGCTGCGGTTGTCGCGCAGCCCGTTCGCCTCCTTCAGGCACGCCTGCAGCTCCTTCAGGTGCTCCGGGTTGAGCGCCGCCGGCTTCTTGCACGCGCTCGCGCGCACGAGGTACGCGCGCTGCGCCGCAAACGCGCGCTGCGTCACGTCCGCCAGCTGCTGCGCGCCGTCGCCGAGCTTCGCGGCCGCCGCCACCACGGGCGGCAGGTACTGCGCCACGTACGTGTCGTAGGCGACGATCTGCGGCGCGAGCTCCTCGACGGCGGCAGCAGCAGGGGCGGCAGCAGACGAGGCGGACGCGCGTGGGCTCGCGAGCGGCGAGCCGGAGATGCCGACCGTCGCCTCGACGCGCGCGAGACGTGCAGTCAGGCGCTCGAGCAGCGCCTGCAGGGGCTTCACGGCGGCGTCGGCCATGTCGGACTCGAGGGTGATATGCTTTGAGGGGGAAGAACGATTTTTGGCTCAGCAAATTGGATTTCGTTGTCGATGTGTCCGCTAAAGTGCGAGGCAATGATATGGTGTGGCACACACAGGTGAACCCTCTTGGAGCTCTTGGAGTTCTTGAGTTCTTGGAGTTCTTGGAGTTCTTCAATAGCTAACGCCTGAACAGCGTCCAACCAATAATGGGACAATAATTAGTCGGAAGATAAGCAATAATTGGAGTCAAATCTGTCTTATCTTGATATTTGTAAGCTGCTACATATTTAATACCTTATCGTCCGGCACAAACCTTAAAACCCTAAGCCCTACGGATATAAACCCTAACCCCGAAAGATAGGGTCAAACCCTAGTCGTACCCCAAGTTACGTAACCCTTATCGTCCGACCGGTTACGTTCGGACGATTACATACAAACTCCAAGTGACTCGAATAGTGGACCTGTTCGGACGTTTAGTCAATGAACTACTTCGTTGTCTTGGAGTTCTTCGTTGCCTTGGAGTTCTTCGTTGCCTTGGAGCTCTTCGTAGCTCTTAGATTTGTCTTGGAGCTCTTGGAGTTATCGTAGCTCTTGGAGGAATCGTAGCTCGCGTAGCTCGCGTAGCTCTTGGATCCATTGAGCCGATCGAACTTTTAAGCGTAACGCAGCGGTGTTGCTGGCCCTGGATCTCCCTTGGATTCGAGAAGCGACAGAGTTGCTCGCCATCGCAGCATTCGAGAGCAGCGAGTAGTGTCGTTGCACCAGCAGAACTCGTTGCTACGAAGGGCTTGCGATGTCGCTTAGTGCACAGCGTGATGCAACTTGTTTCACAAGGCTTTCAAGTTCGGATCGAGATTTGGTTGAACCAGTCTGAAGAGTGAACGTGCGTCTAAACACACCAACCTCAAGTGTGTGAAGCAGACAGCGCTCGCTGCCGCCACCAACTTCTCTCTCTCTCTCTCTCTCTCTCTCTCTTTCCAGCGCTCTCTCTCTTGCTCTCTCGTGCTCTCGTGCTCCTGCTCTTGCTCCACCAAAACGCATCGCAACAGCGGCGGTCTCGATGACCGCTTGCTGCCGAGGCGATGAAGTCATCTGGCGGTGCAGAGCCTCCTGTTCGACATCCACATACAGTTCACAAGTGAAACAGTCTAATCAATCCAAGCGAAGACACCTTCATACTCGACCCAAGAGACCATTCCCAGCCATACTCAAACCAAGTCACTCGCCCAACTGCCTTCTCTCTCCTTTTCTTCTCGCTCGACGAATCTCCAGAGCTCGAAATAGCGCATCGCGCACCAGTGCGTCAGCGCCGCAGCTCAAGAAGGAACTCAAGCTCAAGTAGCTCAGCGCATGGAGCACCTCGTGCTGCCCAGCAGCAGCAGCGCAGTCGCCATGCGCACGCGCAGCCGCCAGCGCTCCACCAGCTCCACCAGCACGACGACTGCCACCAGCAACAGCAGCAGCAGCAAGGGCAGCGGCAGCATGAACATCACGACGAGCGCCACGACGAGCGTCACGACCACGATCACGACCAGCAGCGACGGCCGCCTGCACACGTTCGAGCGCCTGCACCAGGAGGGCTTCGCGTACCTCGCGGACAACTCGTACATCCGCTCGGGCTACCGGCTCAACTACTCGGTGCGCGACTGCTTCCGCAGCCTCTTCGAGCTGCACAACGAGACGTTCAACGTCTGGACGCACATCATCGGCTCGCTCATCTTCGCGACGCTCATCGCGTACCTGACGCTCTCGCGCGACGCGCTGGCGCCCGCGCCTGGCGCCGGCGGCGCGCCGGACGACTGGCGGTTTGCAACGCCCGCGTGGTGCGCGGCGGCGCCGGGCGGCGCGCTGGTGGCGGGCGGGCGCCACACGCCGCGCCTGTTCCTGGCCTCGGCGCTGCCGGAGCTCTGCGCCCGCGGCGGCGTTGGCGGCGCGCTGCTGCTGCCGGAGCAGAAGAAGAAGTACTTTGAGGTCGCGAGCGTGATCTTCGAGCACAGCCTGCACCAGATCCCGAGCCTCGAGCGCTTCCACGACATCCTCGAGGCGAACGTGGGCGGCATCGCTGAGAGCCTCGCGCTGCACACGGAGCAGCTCGCGGCCGAGCTCGTGGTGCTCAAGGACCGGCTGAGCCACGTGACGGACTACGAGCAGGTGCGGCTCGTGAAGGAGAGCCTGCACGCGCGCGTGGACGGCTTCTCGTCGTTCCTGCAGACGCTCGCGGCGCACGTCGGCGCCGACCTGACGCTCAAGTACGCGGTGGATGAGCTGCACAGCCTCGCCGACAGCGTCAAGAACGGGCTGCACATCATGACGAGCGTGGACACGCACCACGTGCCGCACTGGCCGATCTTCGTGTTCATGGTGAGCGCCGTGATCTGCCTCACGTGCAGCGCGACGTTCCACCTCATGTTCGTGCACAGCAAGCCGGTCTACTTCTTCCTCTCGCGCCTCGACTACGCCGGCATCACGATCCTCATCGCCGGCTCATTCTACCCGCTCATCTACTACGCGTTCTACTGCCAGCCGTGGGCGCGCCGGGTCTACCTCACATCGATCACGGTCATGGCGGCGCTCACGTTCGCCGTCACGCTCGTGCCGGCGTTCGCGACGCCCAAGTACCTCTGGTTCCGCACCGGCATCTTCCTCTCGCTCGGGTTCTACGGCCTCGTGCCCGTGTCGCACCTCGTGTGGCACTTTGGGCTCTTCGACCCGCACGTGACCGTCATGATCGGCCCGCTGCTGCTCATGGGGCTGCTCTACACGCTCGGCGCGGTCATCTACGCGACCAAGTTCCCCGAGCGCTTCTACCCGGGCCGCTTCGACGTCTTGTGCTCGAGCCACCAGCTCTGGCACATCTGCGTCGTCGCCGCCGCGCTCGTGCACTTCGTCAACGCGCTGCAGCACTACGAGTGGCGCTGGAACACCACGTGCGACGCGTAGGCGTCAGTCCCCAGGAAGCCAGCCGCTGCATGCATTGATGAAGAGCTACGATGATCTATTCTTAGCCCTCGTTCCCTCGCTCGCTTGCTTCGACCAGCTACAAGTCACACGTTCGATCGACATGCAGAGCGACGACATCGCGGCGCACGTGCGCGCGGCGGCGCGCGTGGACTTCGGCGTCTGCGGCGCCTTCGCGGCCTTTGAGCGCGAGCTGGCGGCCGACGCGAGCCCCGCGCACCAGACGCAGCGCATCGCGCGCAAGGCGACGACCTTCCGCTCGCCGCCGCGCGACTGCGCGAGCTTCCGCACGCTGCCACGCGCCGAGGACGCGGCGGCGATCCGAGCGGAGGCGGCGCGCCGCAACGACGCGGTGCGCTCGCCCTACCGCGCGCCGAGCGACCACCGCTTCCGACTCGCGTCGCCGCCGAGCTCGTGGGTCGTCGAGGACGTCGACTTCCGCGCCAAGTTCGCGCTGCCGAGCACCCAGGACGTGCGGCGGCGCACTGCGCTCGACCAGGTCGGTGGGCGGCGGTTCGCGAATGCCACTCGAGGTCGCATGGTGACTGTGTGCGCGTGCGCGTGGGCCAGGAAGGGTTCTTCGGCCCGGCGCCGGGCGAAGAGCTGCAGCCCGTGTCCATCCGCTTCCAGCAGTCCTTCGACCAGCAGCGAAAGACGCCGCAGCAGACGCCTCCGGTGAGAGTGGGCCCTTCCGAGGTGAGAAGACGCAGAACTGACGCTTCGCGTCGCGCTCAGGACTTCCGATCGCGCGTGCCGCACACAGCGCGCAAGAGCGCCAACGTGGAGCTCCGGCTCGAGAAGATCCTGGACCAGGATGGACTGCTGCCAGACCTGCACGACGTCCGCAGCCACAAGTTCCGAGACGAGGTGGGGCGGATGCGCGGTGTTCGCTTGCTCTGTTGCCACGGATGTCGGCTGAGGCCTCACGCGAGGACTGTCGACTGGTGTGCAGGCGTCGCCGACCGCGCCGTTCGAGACCAAGTTCAAGCCCGTCGCGTCGCACCGGCCGATCGCAGCAGAGTACGAGAGGAGATCCTCGCGAAGCCCCACGCAGCAGCATTGTTAGCACAGAGTCGGCAACGCAGACCACTGAGCCCTCTCGAGGCTTTGACCACCCTGGTATGGACGACATCCTAGAGTTCGACTCGGAACTGGTCCTCTGACACGGTCTCGACGCGCAACCGCGTTCGGCACCCAGGTTCTCCTCGTATCGTTTGCGGATTTGGCTCGGAGCGACCTTGTGAGGTGGCAGTGCTGCACCACGCGCGAGATCCGACATAGTTCAGCAAGATCGGCCAACCGGCAGAGCGCAGGCTTCGTCGTTGCTGCACGACCCAATCCAACGCACGATCTCCTGGACACCGCAGACGACAGCCGCGCATCACTGCACCACGACACTAGTTGTGCTACAGGGGTTTGATGCCTCTGCTCTCGCTGCTGAAGCAAGTCGAATGAACAACGAGAGCTGATCCGACTGAGCACCTCGCTTCGCGCCACCAGAGTCCTGAGCCATCATAGGCAGACGAAGCTCGTCGACAGAGACCGCTGTGATGGTGCACCACTCGAGTGGCTCCGTGGCGTCTTCATACTACCGGAGACAGCTCCAGTTGTGCGTGAGTGTACTGACTGCAACTTCGTGTGGTGCTGTGGACGACAAGATTCTCGTGAGCTCAACTCGCGACACTTGCTGCTGTCCAATGGCGATACGACGAGAGCTCGCTGGACTGGAACCTGATCAGCTTGACGGTGTTCGTGGCGAATAGGATGGCCTGGTCGTGGACCGAACACGCGCTCTTCGCATCACGGTCAGCACCCACTCCGACGATGTCGTTCATGAGCTCGTGCGGCGGGTGTATGGCGCCAAGTGGCGATCAGTGCTGCTGGCGCCGAACATCCCAGCTCAGTTCATCCGAATCGGAGTGGCGGGGTCAACAACCTCCAACTTGACCTGCTTGTCTTACACGTCGTCGTCGTCGTCAGAGAAGTCGAACTCGTTGCGGCGCGTGGCTTCCCTCACAGCTTCGATCCCCGACAGCTCGAGTCGCGGAGGCTGAGCAGCTGCTGTCGTTCGAGCTGCGTTTGGTGCAAGCAGCCCCTGCGCTTCTGCGTCTGGTGTCAGTGCGGACGCAGACGCGACGCGCAGCATGCGGCTGAGGAAACTCGGCCGCTTCGCTTCTGCTGCTGGTGCTGCTGCCTCAACTCGACCTGCTGAGCGAGCTCCAGCATCGACAGCCTCCTGTTCTGTTGATCTGCCGCTGTTTCGTCGTGTCGCTACTGCTGCTTGAGTGTCGGACGCGAGAACTGACGCGACTTGTTCAACATCAACGGCAGGCGGAGACGCTTCTTGCTCCAGTGCGGCAGCAAGCAGTGTCGGCGAGACCCTCGAGACCATCCGGAAGGACGCGAGCGACATCGGAGGCAGCCCTTCCGACGAAGACGATTCGCTCGAGTTCCGTCGGCGCCGGCTGTCGCTCGTGGCCGACGAAGCGCGCGGAGACTCTCGTCTCGCGATCCGCGCGAAGAAACTCGGACGCTTCGACGGTTGCCGGCCGTCGCCGTCGACGACAACTTCGGGGACCAGTGTCGACTGCGATTCGCTGCCCTCACGCACCTCCCGCGCTACGGGAATGCCGACAGGGACGCCCTCTTCGACAGCCACCACAACTGTGGCGCCAGTGTTGTCGTCGTCGCTGGTGACAGCGCGGTGGAACTCGGCAGACTGTTGCGGCGGCGGCGCTGGTTGCTGCTCGCCTTGCTTGCCGCTGTCGCCACCTCCAGACGTGACTCGAAAGCTCTGGTTGACTTCCCTCACCGGCTTGAAGTACCCGACGATCATCTCTTCGGTCTCGTTCTCGTCCGAGTCGTCGTGCTTGGCATCTGTCGCCTCTGCGATGTCGGCGCCGATGGCAGGAAGATCAGTGTCAGCTGTCTCGAACTCGGGGTCTGCCTCCGCCTGAACAGCGTCAGAGACTACATGATCGACCGACGGTTCGGCGACGAGACTCCCGCTCAGCACCACGTCGCCACGCTTGCGCAGCGCGACGTTCAGTCGACGGAGCAGCTCTGCGCGCTCTCTGCAGTGCTCCACGGACGAGTCGAGCGGCTGATCCTCCGCGTCGCTCTGAACCGTGTCCAGCAGGGCACTCTCGGATCTGTCGCTCTTCGCGCCGCCGCCGAACCCTCCAGAACCGTCGCCACCCGTGCCGCCATTGTCTCCGAACGTCGACTGCCCGTCCGCTCCGAAGTACCGCTCTACGAGAAACTCGTTACGCGCTCGCGCTTCCTCAGCCCGGGGACTCGTGGATGGCAGCGCGAGCCAGAGGATCTCCGTCAGCAGCCAGCAGCCGAGCGTCGCGGCGAGGAACGCGCTCACCCGCTGCACCATCGACATGGCCTCGTGGTTGTCTGCAGTGAAGTACACGAGCCCGAAGAGCGTGGCGAACGAGAGCTTGAGCAAGATCTGCAGACACGTGGCCCACGCGCCGATGCCGTCGGCCGCGTCCGGAGACGGCCGGCGGTAGAACAGACACAGATCGAGCGCGTCCAAGCGCATCTCGAGCGCACACTCGACGAACGCCAGCAACGGCGCAGGGGGGAACACGCTCGAGAACATCGCCACGAGTCCGAACTGCACCACGATCTGCGTGTAGTCTTCGTACGAGCCGCGATACTCGCCAAGAGCGTTCTCGTCCTCGACGTCGCCGCTCGTGACGCTGTTCATGCCAGCGCTGCTGCTTCTGGCGGTGGTGTCGGCTCCGTTGAGACTCGGCTTGGCTCCGCTCTTGCTCTGCTCTTGCGAACCTTCCGCAAGCGCGAACACCCCGCGCGAGACGTTGTTTGCGATGCTCAGCAAGTGCGAGGCGATCCGCGCGAGGAAGATCAGTAGCAAGAGCGTCTCCAGCTGCACGAGAACGTTCACGTTCGCAGCGACCTGCTGCTGGTACGCGCGAGCCATCGAGCGGAAGCCCGGGAGGCTCTCGAAGCGTCTCAAGTCCGCGAACGCCAGCAGGAAGAGCCCCGCGAACGTGTTCACCAGCTGGAGCGCGAACACCTTTGCGATCACGCTCACTTGGAACCCGGCTTCGTTCTGGTAGTTCTCGAACTCGCTCAGCCGATGCGCCACGGACGAGATGAGCTCCCCGTTCCACTGGATCGCGGCCGTCTGGCAGCAGCTGCTTGCAAGCACCGTGAGGCGCAGGCTCAGCCCCCACTGCGAGACGTATCCCTGCGCGAGAACGAGCGCGACCACAAGAAGCAGATTCGCCGCGATGAGGAGCAGCAACAACATGGCGCTGCAGACCTGACGCAGTAGGCGCTTGCGGCTGGAGAAGTGCGTCTCGAGCTCGTTCGTGACCGGATTCCGCCGCACTTCGCCCCAGAACGCTGCTCGGTCGCGCAGGTCCAGGTCGAGGTCCGCCATCCCCCACTCGAGCTGGTACCAAACGCTCTTGCGCTCCCAGAACTTGGCGAACAGCAGCCCCCAGACGATCACCCCGACGCCGAAGGCCAAGGAGACCGAGCTAATGGCGAAGCCGGTGCTCTCGACCGTGCCGGTGCGGAAGAAATCGATCGGAGCCGCGAGCTCGGGGTCGTCGCCGTTGCACAGCACCATCACGACGACGACGAACGCCGGCAGCGCGAGCAGCTGCGTGTAGAACGCGAGCCACGCGAAGTAGAACGCGATGCACTCGCCAAAGTAGTCGCGCACGGCGCGCAGCGGCTGGCGGAAGGGGTAGAGCCGTCCGAGTTGGTTCAGGAACCAGTGGGTCTCCGGGTCGAACTCGCCAGGCAGGTGCCGGGGCCGCCAGAAGAAGATCCACGTCGACAGCAGCGCCGCTCTGGAGTTCAAGTCGAATCGGCTCGCGCTGTGCAGGCAGTGGAACGACGTGAGCACGCGGCTCTGGACCATCTGGTCGACGTTGAGCTCGCGCTCGATCAGGTGCCTCGCGATGCGGAGGCAGTCGATCGTTCGGAGCACCGAGGAGCGGCGCTGGACGCCCGGCATCTCAAGTTGGTTCGGGTGCTTCTTGAACAGGAACTGGAACTCCGGGTGCGGCGCGTAGTGCGCGTACGGAAGGTGCGGGTTCCGGCACGTCAGCGACCCACTCGCGGCGCGGGCGGCGCGCGAGAGAGCGTGGATCCGCGCCGACACGCGCGCGAGCGACTCGCTCGGGAACCGCTCGGCTTCGCGCTTCGGGATGACGTCGCTGGCCGCCAGCAGCCGGAGCTTGTGCTTGATCGTGTGCGGGTCGAGCACCTTCATGTCGTTCTTGATCTCCCGCTTGTCTTGGCGCCAGAACGCTGGTCCGGGGTCGACGAAGTCGGCGAGCTCGAGCGAGTAGTCCAAGTCGCACAGCGTCGCCATGAGGAGGTTGTCGGACGCGAAGATCTTGACGAAGAGCTGCGTCCCGTCCTTCGAGATGCTGACGCTCACGTCCATCTTGCACCGCGCGGTGAGCCGCCGAATGACCAGCAACCGCACGATGGCGTCGAACTCGCTCTGGAGCACCATGGTCGCCTCGCTGACGTCGGCCGCGCTGCGTCCCGTCATGACCGCCCATTCTGCGTCGAACTGCGCGGCTTCGCCCTCCAGCGCTGCTTCGTCCGTCACGCGCACCGTCGCCAAGTACCGATCCCGAGCGTCTTGGAGGCGCAGCGTCTTCCGCTTCAGCCAAAGAGCGCTGCTTCCTCCGTCGCGTGAAGCCGACCTGCTGTCCCTCTCTCGCCTCGAGATGCAGCAGAGACGCACGCGCACACAGTGCGTCACGGCAGCAGCAGCAGCGTCTCGAACCGCAGGCGCGAAGAGTATGAGCAGCAGGCACGCGATCATCGCTTCAAGCGCGCCGAGCCACGAGATGGCCGCCTTGAGCGTCGCGAGAAGCAGCAGCGCGAGTTCCTCTTGACACACGTTGTCGAACGCTTCGGTGCCGGCGTCTTCGCCAGCGTCGACGGTCGCGTTGCTCCAGCCGCCTCGCGTGTGCAGACGATGCTCGCAAGTGTGCGCGCGCCAGTCGGCCACCACCGCACACGTCTGGTTCGCCACCGCGTCGTACACGCCACGCAGAAGCGTCTGCCGCGTCCCACTCGCGTCGCTCTCTCTGCCTCGGAGCTGCTCCTGCGCCGTCATGCAACGAGACGCCGCGTAGACGTTCGCGACGGCCAGCAGCACGAGCAGCCCCTTGACGACCGCCGTCCGCTCCAACCGGCAGCACGAGACGAGCAGCCCTGCGGTGATCGAGACGACTCCCGACGCGAAGGCCGCAACGAGCACCCACCGCCCGCGCGTCCCCAGTCCCAAGTCGCACGAGATGAACAGGCTCGCGCTCAACGCGCAGACGAGCGTCCCCGACACTGCGATCGCGAACGCCAAGAGCGTCAGCACCGACGCGAACGGCGTTCGGCGGGCGTCGTTCCTCGCTCTGGCTGCCTTCGCGCCCGCCCGCCCGCTCCGGCGCTTCCGGCTGCTTCCGCGTGCTGTCGAGCGGCTCGCTGCCGCGGACTCGGCGTCGTCAACGAGGACGAGGATCCCGCTCAGCGCCAACTGCGCCGCCGTCACCACGAGCAGCGACACGAGCGCGATGCGAACGCTGGACGCGACCGCCTGGGACGTCGCGAGCGTCGCGTCGACGCACTTGCGCTCGCGCCAGAAGTCCTCGTAGAACGCGCGCGAGTCGACTGTCCGGTCCCCTTCGAAGCTGGCGCTGCCGTCGCTGTCGACGCCGTAGTGAGCAAATAGTGCAGCAGGCGCTGCCGACGAGCAGTGCGCGTGCAGCCAGCGGAGGAAGCGCGCCGGAGCGTCCAGCGTGAAGCGGTGCAGCAGCGACGGCGCCGCGCCGGCGTTCACCAGCACCGCGACGTCCGCGTCCGACAGCACGCCCGCCGCCTCCACCAAGTCCGCCTGCAGGCCTGCGAGCGTGAACTGCAGCGCGGCGAGCTGGTCGAGAGCGAGCGCGGCCGCCGCACTCAGCAGCAGCAGCAGCAGCGCGAAGCAGCGCGCGCCGACTCTGCTGCCCCACGCCAGCGCGCCGACCCCGAGCGCGTTGACGGCCCCGACAGCCGCGAGGCAGCCGGCAGCTGCGTACACCAGCTCTTTCTCGACGTGTTCGTCCGCGAACCAGCGGAACGCGCAGGCGAGCGCCACGAGCGCCGCCGCCGCCGCCGCGAGCGCGCCGAGCGAGAGCTGCTGCAGCAGCGCACGCACAAGCCCCGGGACGGGCGACGGCGGCGGCGTTTTCTCCGGCGGCGCGTGGCGCAACGCGACGTCGCGCAGGTACTCGTCCTCCCGCGATTCCGTCGCGCGCGTGGCGTCGCGCATGGCGGCGAGCTGTGTGACGAGGGACGAGGGACGAGTGACGTAACGTGTTAGACGATGCTCAAAGGAGCGTCACGCGAGGCGAGCGACGCGCCTTCTCGCGCGGCACAGCGCTGCTGTACGGGAAGCTCATGACGAAGTAGAAGCGCCAGGGCTTGCGGCCGCCCGCAGCGGCAGCGGCGGCGGCGGCGCCTGCAGCACCAGCGCCGGTGGTCACCATTCGTGCAGGATACTTCTGTGCGTCGGTTCATGATACCCGGAGGTCGCGCGAAGGTCGCTAGAACTGCTTTGCGCAATAATTGTCTCTTTGTTTACAGAAACACAATAATGCGCGTGAAGGTGCTCTTCTTCGCGTCGGCGCGCGAGGAGGTCGGCACGCGCGAGGAGGAGGTCGAGCTGGAGAGCGGGGCGACGCTCGCGCAGCTGCGCGCGACGCTCTGCGCCAGGCACCCGGCGGCGCGCGCCGCCATCGCTGCCATCACGCTCGCGCTCAACCTCGAGTACGCGGATGACGACAGCGCCGAGCTGAAGGACGGCGACGAGGTGGCGCTCATCCCGCCCATCAGCGGCGGCTAAGCGGCCGAGCGAGCGAAGGGAAGCAAGCGACAGCCGCCTCTCTAGTCAAGTGTGAAGGCGACGGACGGCGACCACTAGCGAACACACTGACGGCATCCACCGTATCCACGTATCCAATGCATTCGCGCTTAGCGGAGCAGCGCGCCGCGCGCCGTCGGGTTCTGGAAGATCTGCTCCAAGCTCCGGTGCATCGCCGGCGTCGGCGGCGCCACGAGCGCTTTCCGCGCCTTGCTCTTGAACCAGCCGAGCCACCGCAGGCACTTGTACATGCTCGCGAGCGCCGCCATGCTGAACAGGAACTGGAACACGCGCACGCGGCGCTTGCGACTTCGCTCCTCCTCGTCTGTGGGCGGCGGGCCTGCGAGTCGCATGCGTCAGTCTCTCAAGACGCGGACGTCTGCCAGACCAGAGCGTCGTGTCGCGTACCGTGCATCGGGTGGCCGGGCGGATACTGCGGACGCGGCGTCACCATCGACGCCATCCCGGCGCACATCGCGCCGATCCGCTCCACGAAGTTCACGAAGCTGCCGATGCAAAAGTGCAGCGCCTCGGCGTTCATGCCGAGCATCTGCAGCCCCCAACACGCGCACAGAACGTCCGCGTGAGCGGATGATCGCAGGAGCAAGAGGGAGGCGGGGATAAGCGCGCGCCACGCACGCACCTCTGTGATCTGTCCGAGCGACCCGACCGTCTGGCTGAACGTGTGCAGGAAGCCCATCTGGCCGTTCGGGTCCATCGGCCCGCCCATCATGCCCCCGCCGCCGTACCCTCCGCCGAAGCGCGACATGCCGTAGCCGCCGCCGCCGTACGAGCTCCCGTAGCCGCCGCCGTAGCCACCGCCGTAGCCACCGCCGTAACCCGCGTAGCCACCGCCATAGCCGCCGAGCCCGCCGCCGTAGGAGCTCATCCCGCCGTACGAGTTCATGCCGCCGTACCCCGTCGAGTTCATTGCGTTCATGCCGCCGTAGCCCGTCGAGTTCAGCCCGCCGTAGCCGGGCGAGTTGTAGCTGCTCCCGTACCCCGAGCTCATCGGGTTCGCGAGGCCGCCCGTGGCGCCTGTGGCGGCTCCGTACGCGCCGCTCGCCGCCGCTGACAGACTGCTGCCTGCGTCCAGCGCCGACGGCGCGAGCGTCAGTGGCGCCGCAGCACCTGCGCCGACCCCCCCCGCTGTGTCCGCGCCTGCCACACCTGCTCGCGTCAGCCACGCAGCAACGATAGAGAGGGAGAGGAGGAGCCGCGCAGTGTGACGCACTCGCTCGGGACGCGGATCCGCGCTGCTCCCAGGGCTTCGCGGGCGCCGCCACCGCCGCCGCCGCCGCGCTTCCCGTCGCGGTCGACGCCATTCTCGTGCCTGAGCTCTTCGCAGGTGTTGCAGTGTGTGTTGAGTTGACTGCGTCGACACAAACTTCTTTATTACGTAAATAGTCACCCTCCTATGTGGAAGCTACCATACTGACTCGTTGTTGAAGTAACGCCATTGAGCAACATGTCGTCCGACAGCAGCGACGACGAGGAGGTCGCTGGTGGCGCGACATCGACGGCAGCCGCGCGCCGCAGCCGCCTGACGAGCGTCGCGACGACGCTCGCGCTGCCGCACAGCAGCAGCAGCAGCGCGCTGAGTCTGAGTCTGAGCGCCAGCAACGTCAGCAACGTCATCAGCGTCATCGGCGGCGGCAAGCAGAAGTCGCTCTTCGGCAGCATGGGCCGCGTGCGGCTGCGCGAGAAGTGGGGCGGAAAGCCCAAGGCGGCGACAGCTGCAGCCGCAGCCGCGTCAGCGATTGCAGCAGCAGCAACAACAACAACGAAGCAGCAGGCTGCTGATGCGACTGGCCGCAAGCCCAAGAAGCAGCAGCTCCACCACGCGCCGCCGAGCGTGTTGAGCAGCAAGAGCGATGGCGAGCGCGAGAGTGACCGCCGCCGCCGCCGCGCGCTCTCCGCCATGGACCTGGAGCGCTACCACACACTCTTCTTCTGGCTCGAGCAGAACGGCATCGAGCTCCCGAATCAGCAGCCACCGCAGCTCCGGCGGTCGGTGGCAGTCGCTCCGTCGACCTCGCCCGCTGCGTTCGCAACAGCAGCAGCAAAAGGAGAACCTACCCGGGCTGATCTCTTCGACGACGTCTACGACTCGCTCGAGACGCTCGAGCGAGCGATGGAGACGGAGATCTCGCAGCTGCAGCCGCCGTCTCCAAGCAGAGCGGCTACTTCATGTGACGACACAGCAGCTCTCGGCGACTCGCCATCTAGCGGCGAAGACAGAGAGGCCGAGAGAGGAAGCTCACCGTCGCTGATGGACTATCTGGTGGTGATCGGCCCCGACGTCACCGACATCGCGATCCAGAACTACTGGCACGGCGAGGAGAACGTCTTCGAAGCCACCGTCGCGTTCGCGTGGCCGCCCGAGTCGCAGTTCAACGCGGAGAGTATCGAGCACTTCTGCTTCCCGTTAGGCGCCGCAGTGCATGGCAGGTGAGTGCCTACGCGGTCCTCGCGTGTCTGTCTCTGGAGGCGACTCACTCAGGATCTGAAGGCACCGTGTAGCAGCTTCAGAAGCGCAGCCGGAAGGCGACAGCTTCTTCGTGCTGGTGCTCGCTGGCGGCGGAGCACAGGGGCAGAGCGTCCAGTACGCGTCGTGCGTGAAAGGGTGGATCGTGCTCCCGAGCGCAAGCGGCAAGGCCGGCAGTGTGCTGGTGCCGATCTGCTACTGCTTGATCTCCGAGCTGCCGTTCATCCCGTTCTTCCGAGAGGTGTTGACGCGACTGCTGGGTACGACGATCGCTCGTTGCGCTTGTGATGCGGCATACTCGAGGTGATGAAGTTCTCATGCTCTCTCTCTCTCTCTCTCTCTCTCTCTCTCTCTCTCTCTCTTTCGTTGGGTGCTTGTTGTACGCACATCACACTGACAGACGACCATCGACACGACTTGTCGCTCGAGGAAGATCTCAGCGCCTTGAGCAGCGTGCTGTCGAACCGCGTACGTCGTTTCCCGTGTCGCCTGCTTCCAGCTGAGCCATCGACGTGTGTGGCTGACGCTTGCTGCCTCCTGTTCTGCAGCACGCGCACCGAATCGACGAGGTGTTGCGGACGCTGAAAGGCGTCGTTCTCCCAGCGAAGGGATGCGCGACACCCGTGCAGTTGTTCCCAGCGCACGACTCTCCTGCCATCGCACTCGTTCGGCCACACGACGAGAAAGGAGCCGACGAGAAGAACACGCTGCTGCTGCAGTGGTCGCTGTCGCACCTCCTTGTGTGCCTCTCGATCGAGCAGATCCTGCGGATCGTCGGGTTCCTCCTGCTGGAAATGAAGGTCGTCGTCGTGAGCAAGAGCCTGACGCTGCTCTCGTCCGCGACGCTCGGCATCGCGTCTCTGCTCCATCCGCTCAAGTGGGCCGGTCCGCTGATCACCGTGCTGCCTCCGTTCCTGCACGAATATCTGGAGGTGCAATCAGCACGCGTGTTGGTGAAAGCATCCCGTTCACTGACACTCGCGCTCGTGTCGTCACAGGCACCCGTTCCACTCATATGCGGCGTCGACCACCTCTCCAGCGCGTTCGAGTTCACGCAAGGAACGGTGGTCGTCGATCTCGAGAGAGACAAGATCGTCGTACACGACGACGACCAGCGGATGCTGTCGAGCGGCGGTCTCCCTGGCTTCAGCGATCTCGCTCAGAGCTTGAGCGGACTGACCAAGCAACTCAAGCGAGGCGGTGGTGCGGCGACTGCACTGTTTCCAAAGCCGCACTTCGCGGTGGATGTGGTCATTCGTCGGGTGCGGCGGCAGATCGAGTACCTCCTCGACAATTGTGCGAACCGCTTTGACGAGATCGGGAACAACGGCACCCGTGATCGTCTCTCCGCAAACAACAGGAGCAACGGCTACGAGTTGCTGCGCACCTTCATGCAATCTCAGATGTACTACAAGTACCAGGACGACAACCAAGACGCAGTGTCGAGAATCCCGTCGAAGGAGGCGGTGGCCCACGAGTCTCCGTCGCCAGCAACAGTGTCGCCTGTGCCGCTGAGTGCGAAGGCGCGATCCGAGCGACTCGAGGACTGGAAAGCGGCAGCTGGCGTGCTCTTTCACTTTGCGATGACCGGTGTCAACCCCACCGTGGACAGAGGAGCGCCACCGTGTCAGCTTGGCGATCACACCACCGATTCGCCAGACAACAACGATCTCTCAACGTGTGACGACCACGAAGGCGACATCGAGATGCTCTCAGGAGATCCCAGCGCTCGAACCTGCTCGAACCAATCCAGTACGTGTGCTCGTCTATCGAACAGCTGTGCGCTGCTACTGCTGCTAGCGTCGAGCGGCAGTCCACTGACGCTTTCCGTGTTCATTGCCAGTCAAATCCGTCTCGGGGCGACACAACACGCAGTGCTCGAGCCCATCGCGATCTCCGGTCAGCGGCGACCCGAACCTCGAGCGCGTCTCGATCTTTGATCTCGCGGCGGACGACTTCTCGCTCGTCCACGTTCGCCACGTTCGGCGGAAGCATCCACGCGGCCGAGACTTCAAGAGCTCTCAAAGCCACACCAACGCCGCTCTGGACGACAACTTGCTCGGCGCGTTGCCAGATTCAAGGAGAAGTTCCAGCAACAGTGCGCGCGCACGAACCAACGGCGGCGACCTCGCAGGCAACAACGGGCTCCGGATCTCGATTGATCTGCGACGAGCAGATATCGACGCACCGCCAGCTTCGACTGGCGGCGCATACGCAGCGAACGAGGAGCTGACCGACAGTCCGGAGACCGACAAGTCGTGGTTCTCGGACTGCTCGAGCACGGGTGGGAAGGAGACGGACAGCAACGATCCCGACAGCCCACGCTGTTGCTCCGAATGTCCTCCTGGAGCTGAGGCGGCTCAAAGCGACAGCGAACGAGCAGCAGCGATGAAGAGGATAGCGCGGGTGTCGTCGTCGCGAGTGATCCAGCGGTCGTGGAGGCGCCGGAGGACGCAGCAGCTTTCGTCGTTCGCCGTCAAAGAGCCCTCCCCACCAGCCCCCAGCGACGACAGCCAGGCCCAGAGCGCTCTCTCTGCGCACCACGACCACGACATCCTCACCACCGGCGTCTACATGCAAAAGGTGCGATCCGCGCCACTTTGCTACGAGTGGCGGTACCGGCTCACTGACGATCGCTCTGTCCTCTCGTGACCTCGGAAGCTGAACAAGAGTGGCGATTGGATCGAGTGCCGCGTCTTCTTGGCAGCCGACGCGTCGTGCATCTCGTGGGATCGATACGCGAGTGGGAAGCGCTACGTGCTGTCGAGCTTGGCCGTGTGCGATCTCACCCAAGTTGCGTTCCAAGCCAGCGGACTCGACGAGCCGCGGAAGGGCGAGTTCGAGCCGCTGGAGCTGTGCTGCGAGAGCAAGCGGATCTGCTTCAAGTACGAGCTGTCAGCAGAGCACATCCAGTTTGCGACGATGCTGCAGCGACTCGTGTGCTCGGTAGCAGTTGTGCGGGAGCCCTCGCCACCCGCGAGCCAAGTGCTTCCGGAGCAGATCCTCGACGCGGGAGCGTCCGAGTCAGTGATGCAATTGTCCGAGTTCAGGTCGAACGCGCTGCAGAGCATGTCGAACGCCTCGCTGCTCGGCGTGCGCGAACTGGAGAAGTTCAAGCTGCAGCTGCAGGAAGGGATCCTCGTGGAGAAGGTGTGCAGGCTCGCGTGTGCTTGTCGCGCTGCCTCCCGCTCGCACTCACTTCGCCGCTTCGTGCAGCACGGACGAATCGGCAAGCCGCATGTCCGAACGCTGTTCACCGACGTGCTGTGCTCGCGCATCATGTGGAAGAAGCCGTCGCCGAACAGCAAGACCACCACTGCTGCGGGAGGCTACAACCGGATGAGCTCGCTGGCAGGGAGGCGGAGAACGAGCAGCTCCTTCTTCCAGAAGAGCCTGCCGCTCGCCAGCGTCTCCGCTGTCATCGCGGGGAAACAGACCCGCGTGTTCAAGCGCGCTGCAGCGAGGCTCAGCGACGACAGCCGCTGCATCTCGGTCGTCACGCCGACGCGCACACTCGACTTCCGCGCGCTCAGCCAGGAGGAGTTCGATGCCTTGTACCTAGGACTGAGCAGCCTTGTCGCCGAGAACTCCTCCGAGTCGCTCGCATAGCTGCTTGGCAAGCCATTCGTCGAGCGTGAGCCTCGCTGCGCTCTTACAGCCGGCTACTCGTCCGAGAAGCGGCTGATGAAGCGGTCGATCTGACGCTCCAGTGGGTTGCACGCTTCTTCGCTGATACGAGCGACCGTCTCCCGCAACGAGTCGAGGACGCTCGAGCTGTCGTCGCCGTCCAACAGACACCCGCTCAAGCGAACGAGCGCTTCGAACGACTCGAGCGGCCCACGCTCCTGCCGCCGCTCGAGCACTCTGGTCTTATCCCACTCCGCGTCAGCTTCGAGTCTCTGTCACCATCCCGAGCCATCCGAGTCGCAGAGTCAGCGAGCAAGTACCAGCGCGATCTATAGCCGAACGTCGACTCACCAGGACGGAGTCGGGGAACAGCGCGCCGGAGAAGACCTTCCGGTAGCTGCTGATGCGCGACGCCATCTTGCTCTTGATCTCGTCCAGGTTGATCGACGACGGCAGCGAGTCGGAGACGCGAGTCTCGCTCTCCACCGCTTTCTTCAGCCGCGATGCGAGGTCGTAGCTGCAGTGCAGCACCGTTGCAACAAGCATAAGTCAGCTCGTCTCTCGAAAAGCAGCTCTCGACGTCGCCGCACCTGATCTGAAAGCGGGCTGTCAGGCCCTCGTCGCTGTCCACCGACTCCAGTCGACTCAGCCCCAAGCAGCACAACCGAAGAGCGTCCAGGACTTGGTGGAAAGAGTCCCGCTCGAGCGGAACGATGTGTTCGCGCGCGAACTTCCGCACGTCCACGTTGCGCGGCGCCTCCCACAGAGCAGGGAAGAAGTCGCAGAGGATCGTGTGGCCCGTGGTCACGTCCGCGAGCTCCGCGTCCACGTCCACGTCGCCGGCGTCGCTCTGCACTCGCGTTTCGTCCCAGAACGTGGCGAAGCTGCGCCGGATCTGCGCGGCGTGGTTCGAGAAGTCGATGATGTGGACGTGCGGCTTGTCTGCGGTGTCGATCGACCGAGAAGAAGCAGTGAGACGGAGGTCGCGTCGTGCGAGTTCACTGCGTCCGCTGCCGCACCTTTGTGCAGTCGGTTGAGGCGACTCGTGAGCTGAACTGTCTGGGAGCTCGAGCGCAGGTACCGATCGATGTACATGCACGAGAGCTTCGGGTCGTTGTACCCCGTGTCGAGCTTGTCGCACACGATGACGATGTCGCTGGTCGCTAGGTTGAGCTGCGAGCCGTTCAGCGTATCCTCCGTCACGGTGCTGCCGCTCGAGTCCTCCATCGCCAGCGTTCCGCTGAATGCTGCGTAGATGCTCCACCTGAGCTGTCTGCATACAAAGAGAGAGAGAGAGCACGAGGTGAACTCGCCGTCGTCGTGAGCCGGATCCATCAGCAGTGAGCGCTTCGAACGCACCTGTTCGTGACGAAGACCGAGACCAACTGGTAGTACCGGAGCACGTCGCGACGGCTTCGAGCTACGATCATGCACTGCACGGAGCGATAAGAGCCGATCGTGTGCGAGTACCAGCACCAGCAGGGTCGCCCACGCACCTTCGCGAGCTTGTACGCTTTCTTCGTGTCCAGGAAGTCCTGCATCATCAGCGCCGCCTTCGCCTTCAGCACGGCGATGTCGTCGCTCGCGTGGTCCAGCACGTCTCTGAGCGCGTGTTCGTCCCGCAGCGCGTCGAGGACGCCGCTCGGGATCGTGGTCTCCACGTCGAAGCGCACGCACGTGTAGCTCTCGAGCACGTTCTTGATGCGGCCGTCGGCGGCCGCTCTCGAGATCGGGTAGCAGTGGAACGGACGCAGCGCTCCGCCTGGCGCGCTCGAGCCGAAGAGATGCAGCGCCTCCGTGTTGGGCGTCGCGGTGAACCCGACGAACTGCGCGCGCAAGAGGAGCAGGCGTGAGCGAGTCAGCTCCCTCACGGCACCGCCGCCGCCAGCTCAAGCGCGCGCGCTCTCGACACCGTTGTGCGCGCGTTGCCGCTGCCTTCGCCCGCCTCCATGACGCGCTCGATCGTCCCGCGCGTCGACGCCGTGTGCGACCGGTGCGCTTCATCCGTGATGATCGCGATGCGGCTGAAGTCGCGTCTGCCGCCCGCCGCCTCGCAGCTCGTGCGGTGCAGCATGCGCGTGAGCAGCACCTCGTCCTTGACGAGGAGCCCCATCTTGTGGATCGTCGTGACGATCACGCGCTGCGGCGCCTGCTGCTGCTCGGAGGCGCTCGAGTTGTCCATGAGCGCCGCCAGGTGCCCGATGCTCTCGGCGCGGAAGACCTCGTCGATGCCGTTGCGGCGCAGGAACGTCTCGACGGTGCCGCCCACCTGCTCGTCCAGCTTGACGCGGTCGATCAGGATGACGACGGTGTGGAAGCGGCCGCCGCTCGCGTCCGCCGCGTACAGCAGCTGGTACGCCTGCGAGCGCTCCGGTGCGTCGTCAGGCACCGCATCACGTGCCTCAATGCACGCAGAGTACGCACGAGCGCCGCGATGGTCATCGTCTTGCCGGCGCCGGTGCTGTGCTGCAGCAGGAACCTGTCGACGCGCGACTGGCGCCGCACGAGCAGCCGCCGGTTAGCGGCGCCCACCGCGCACAGTTTCGCTCGCACGCACCTCGGCCATCGCGGCCGCGTCCTGCGCTTCGATCGCCTGCAGCACGCGCTCAATCGCCTCGAGCTGGTGCTCCCACGGCGCGAAGGCGGCAGCTGCGCGGCCTCGGCTGCTGCTGCTGCGCGCGGAGCCGCCGACGCGCATGCTCCGCGCGACCATCGCGCGCGTCTCGCTGGTCGCCGGCGCGTCGGCGGCTTGTGCGTCGTCATCGGCCGCGTCGTCGACAACGTCGGCGACGCGCTGGCGTTTGGCGGGCGGCGCAGCTGCTGCTTTTTCTGCTGCTTCTGCGGCGGCTTCGGCCTCGGCAGCATCTGCGAGTGATGGTCGCACCCACTGCGTGCGCTTCGAGCGCTCGTGGAAGTAGTAGACCTTGCCCTTGGAGCGCGAGACGCGCACGAGCCACCCGGGGGGAAGCGACATTATTGGCGCCAGCAATTATTGTGCTTCACTTTGTCAGCGCCGTGGCGACAACAGCAGGCGGAAAAATGGACGAGCGGAGGAGGATGCCGGCGGGGCTGCAGCAGGAGCTCGACGCCCTCCACTCGCCGCCGAGCGAGCGCTCGCGGCGCTTCGGCGCGCGGCTGACGGCCGGAGGCGTGCGGGGCGGCGGCGGCGGCGGCTTTGAGCACTCGCAGGCGCCGGCGTTCGCGCGCACCGCCGGACGGTGCGTCGCCCAATAATTGCGCGGAAGAAGGCGCTGGGGCTCATGCGCTTCTGCTGCTGCTACTGCGAACTTGCGGACGCTGTGTGCGCGCAGACTGCGGCGCGACAGACACGAGAACACGCCGGACTTCGACTTTAGCGGAGACGACGGCCGCCATCGCCACCATCACCAGCACCAGCACGATCACCTCCACCAGCAGCAGCAGGGAGCCCACCGCCTCGCGAACGCCGAAGAGCGCCACCCGCAGCCGCCGCCGCCGAACGCGACTGGCGGAAAGTACGCCAAGCTGCGCGCGAGCGGGGCGGCGATCACGCCCGGCGCGTCGCTCGTGGTGACTTCGGGCGAGCGGCACCTGAGCCAGAAGGTGCGGCGCGAGTGGTGGGCGGGTGCGGACGGTGGTAGCTGACGTGCGCCTCTGCGTCGTGCGGCTGCGCGCAGTACCTGCCGCCGGCCAAGCAGACCGACTTCCTCGAGAACCTCGCGGGCCAGAGCGCCAGGCGGGCCGCCACCAAGCCTGCCGGCGGGCCACTGCCGCCCAGGCCCGTGGCAGCGATGGCGTCGCCTGCGCGCTCGCAGCGCATGAAAGCGCCGGTGAGTGTGCTGGAGCTCGGCAGCGCACCGTCGCCCACCCGCCCCACCGCCAGCAGCAGCAACACCAGCAGCGACAACACCAGCCAGAGCGAGTGGACGCCATCGGCTGCTGCTGGGGACATCCACGTATCGGCCGACACCACGCGCGTGCTCGGGTGGAAGCTCAAGCCGCGCGCCGCCGCCGCTCCTGCTGCCGCCACGACGCGCATGCGAGGGAAGCCGCGCGTCGACCTGACGCCGAAGAAAGACGGCGTGGGGAAGAAGCGGCACTTGGAACCGACGCGCTCGTCGACGCGGCAGCTCGCGCTTGCAGCCACGCGCGAGGCGACAAGCTCAGAGCCGCGACGGAACATCGACGTGCGGCTGTCGCTGGCGACCACCGCCAGCATCACCGAGAGCGTCATGCGGCGGACGACGCGGCAGCGCGCGGCAGCAGGGGCGAAGAAGACGGACGGGACGGCAGACCAGCCGATCCACTTGGACTTGGACTCGGACTCGGACAACGACGCGTCGCCGCCTCGAAAGCGCGTGAGTCCGCCGGAGCCGCCGCTGGCGTCGAAGCGAAAGGCGAAGCCGAGTGCGCCGCTCCTGAGCCCGCCGCACTGGAAGAACGTGGACCTGGACGCTCTCAGTAGCGGCACGACATACGCGGACGCGCCTGTGTGGATCGGACGTGTTCGCTGCGTCGCAACCGTGTGCCTTCATGCCGGCACCATCTGGCTCACCGCCATCAGGTACGGTCCGAGCCAAGCGGCGCGTCGAACAGCTTGTTCGTCTTGCTTGCGGGACTAACGTTGCGCTGCTCCTCCGCGGCGTCCAGGGCGACGATGATGCCCTGGCACTACATGCCGCACTTGCAGCTCTCGCTCAAAGCCCTGAAAGGCGCCTAGTACGTTGCGTGTCCTGTGCGTATGTTGGACGGTGGATCGACGGATCGACGGATCAGCTCACCAGACTCCTGGCTGGGCAGCTTCTACAGGTTCTCAGAAGATCGAGCGCCGATGAGAACGGCGGGGGAGGATCTCAAAGCCGATGAGCGAGTGGTGATGAGTCGCTCGTTCCTCGCTCTCGACGTCGCGTGCTCACACGCTGAAGACCAGGAGATCCTGCGACCATTCTACGATCCGCGCGGCTCCGGTACGCGCTCGTCTTTGCTACTACTGTTGCGAACAGTCTCTGCTGATCCGACACTGACTGCGCTTCGGCGGTAGACGATGCCAAGCGGTACATTGTGATCGAAGCCGCCGACTACGATGTCTACGGGGGGATGATGAAAGAACTCTTAGACGTGTTCCAGACAACAGATGAGGAACTCGTGACGGCACTGTGCGTACGAGCGAATGTCTGAATGAGCGAGCGATCTGGTTGCTTGAGACTGACTTGTGTACTGTGAGCAGAGAGGACTCTGCCGCCGCGAAAGCGTATCTGAAAGCGCTGATGGAGGAGCCGTACGTCGAAGAGAACGACTCGGACGACGGCGACGACGTTTCTGTTGACGACGGTACCGACACGACGAACGGCGGCCGAACGCGGCGTTCGCTGAGCCGCAGCGCGAAGGAGAAGGAAGACAGCGATGGTGGCGAGGAGGAGAACTTCGAGGTGCAGCTGACGTACCCGCTGCCGCCCTGTTCGTCGGACATCGTCACGATCACGCGCAGCGACATCTCGAGACTGCGGCCGGGACAGTACCTCAACGACAACCTCATCGACTACTTCTTCAAGTACGTCGAGAGCACTGAGGTGGTGGTGGTGGTGTCGCGCTGGCGTCTAAGGCGTCTCTGAATCGGTGGTTCGCAGGCGGCTGATGATCGAGGACTTCTCGAGCCATCCCTACGTCCAGAAGAACGTGCTGTTCCTGAGCTCGCACTTCTACTCCCGCCTCCGCATGGGGAAGGGCACGTCGGTGTCGGAGCGCCTCGAGGCGGGCTACAAGAACGTCTCGACGTGGCTGACGCGCGCCGACTTGTTCCGGCGGTCCATGGTCTTCATCCCGATCAACAAGGAGTGCGTGTGGTGGTCGTGCCACGCGTGCCGCAGGAGATGTGACTGGCTGCAAGCTAACGCGTATGTGCGTGCGCCGTGTGCAGCCTGCACTGGAGCCTGGCGATCATTCTGAACCCGCGGGCGGCGTCCGTCGAGTATCCTGACGAGGCGAGTCGTCTTGACTCGAGGTCTGGCGAGAGTCGCGTGAACCGGTGATCTGACGTTGGCTGCTTCGGTCGCGTTGTGCTGCAGAACCAGCCGCCGTCGCGCATCGCAGTACTGGATCCGCTCGGCGCGTACCACAACAAGCAGGCGATCCTGCGCAACCTCCGCTCGTTTCTCCAGTTCGAGTGGGAGCGGACCCACAGCGCTGCTGCTGCTGCTGCCAGCGCTCAAGCGAGCAGTGGCGATGGGAGCGGCGGCAAGGCTCCGAGGCGGCGGCAGCAGACGGTGTCGAAGTACAACCCGTCGAAGGTGGAGCTGCTGAACGTGAAGGCGCCGCAGCAGCAGAACAGCTACGACTGCGGCGTGTACGTGATCAAGTTCGCGAGCGTGATTTTAGACAACTACGTGCTCCAGAGCGTGATGTTCGGGGCCGACGCGGCGATCTCGAAGGATGCGATCGACAACAAGCTGGAGCAGTTCCTGACGTCGAACGAGTTCTGCGCCGAGAAGATTGCCGAGATGCGCGGGACGATCAAGGAGGCGATCGAGGAGAACGCGCTGCAGTACCACGCGGCGCTGGAGCAGCAGCGACTGGAGGAGCGCAAGCTGGAGAACCCGGAGAGCAATTCGGACGAGCCGGCCGAGCGCAAGGCGGAAGTCGGCGCCGCTGGTGTCGAGACTGGTGACGACACTGCTGTCGAGACTGGTGTCGAGACTGGTGACGATGTCGACATGGTCGAGACGTAGTTTGTGGTAGTGCCGAAACCGAGGGGGACTCTTTTTGTTTGACTTGGGTTGTGTATGCTGCAAAGTCTCGACATTGCGCATACTTAACGCAAATCAAAATCCCGCACGCTTGAAGTCTCGAAATTTTCGCTCACATTTCCCTCGCTCACATTTCCCTCGCTCACTTTCGAACTCACGTCATTCAACCAAGTGACTCACCGACCGACCGATTCCGACCGACCGGATGGGACTCCGCGCGCTCTGCCTCGCGCTCTGCGCCGCCGCGCTCGGCGTGCGTCGCTGTCCTCCTGTAAATTGGAAAACGCCCTCCGTTTCCCTTATTGAACTCTCCTGGGCGTCTGCAACGACAGGCGACCGCCAGTGCGGCCGATGCCGCCCCGCGCGTACTCACGGCGAGCGACTTCGACGTCGCGACGCAGACCGGCGTGTGGTTCGTCATGTTCCACGTACCCAACTGCCAGGGCTGCCAGGCGCTCGGCCCTCCGTTCGACGCGCTCACGGGCGACGCTGCCATTGAGGTGCGAGAACGGCTCCTGCTGCTGGGGACGACGTCGCGTGTGGTGCGGGGCTGACGACGCCGGTTCCGGTGACTGCGGTGGTTGCGGTGCTGCAGGCGGCCGGCGTGCACATCGCCAGAGTCAACTGCGCGAACGCGAAGACGGTCTGCGAGCGCTTCGGCGTGCAGAGCCTCTCGCTCAAGGTCGTGTCGGACGGCCGCTACTACAACTACGTGGGCAATCGTGACCAGGCGCAGCTGGCGGCCTTCGCCGTCGCGGGCTACAAGGTGCGTGCGGCAGGTGAAGCTGTGTACGTGTGTGTGTCTGTTGTCGTTGCGCTCACTCGCGCTTCTGTGGTGATGCGGCGTCTCGTAGGACGCCAAGTACTCGGACCCGATTCTCACCTACGACGAGCTCTGTACGTGTCGTGACGGTGGAGCGGGCTGCGTCTCGAATGCCACTGCTGCTGCTACCATGTGGCGCTGACTGGCGCGCTGCGTTGCGTTGTGAGAACAGTGGATCAGCGCGAGCTTGCGAAGCGCGAGGAGAGCGAGTTCGAGACCGAGTCGAAGGTCGTGGCGCTCACGTCGGAGGAGATTGACACGGTGCTGAAGGGGAGCAAGACGCCTTACTTGGTCAAGTTCTACGCGCCGTGGTGCGGCCACTGCAAGCGCATGGTACGGCTGCGTTGGGTGCGCTGGTAGCTGTGCGGTTCTAAACCAATTGTGCGTTCCGACTGCAGGCGCCGACGTGGAATCGCTTGGCCAGGTTGCTGGCGGAGAAGGGGGACGAGTTCAAGATCGCGGAGGTCAACTGCGAGGTGGAGCGCCGCGCGTGCTCGCGCTTCGGCATCGCGAACTACCCGTCGATCCTCCTTGTCAAGGATGACCACGTGTACCTGTACAAGCACGGCCGCAGCCTGAAAGCGTGCGTCTCGTTTTACGGATGCGTGGGGCAGTTCGTGTTGCCGGCGGTGCCGTTGACTGACGACGACGACGACGCGCATGCGAGTGCAGGCTGCAGGAGTTCGCGGAGGAGGGCTGGAAGGAGGCGGAGCTCGTCGGCCCGATCGAAGACGAGACGTTCTGGTCGGGAGTGGGCAACTCGCTCGTGGAGTGGGGGATGCAGAACAAGGTGCTCGCGATCATCGCGATCGTCATCCTGTGCGTGGGCTTCGTCTCGATCCCGGCCTTGCTGATCGGCGGCAACGACGTCGACTCGTGGCGTCAGCTGTCGAAGCCGAACGCGGCGACGACGACGAAGCCGGCGGCCACGAGCTCGACCAAGTCGACGACGACGACGACAACGACGACTTCGACGACGATTTCGGCCAAGAAGAAGAAGCCCAAGGTCGAGTAGGCAGACGTCTGCCGGCCGACGATAGTCTCGCGTAGATAGCCCGACAGGCTTTTTGAGAGAGAGAGGGGCGTCTGCCATGTGCTGCTCGCCAGCAAGAGAGGAAGTTCGTAGCTCTTGATCACGATCGTCACTTGCATGATTGCGTCGTCGAGACTCGTCCTCGTCACGTTTTCTTCACTATCGGATCTACCATTCTACTCTGTTTCTTCACTATCAAGTCTCCAGGGATCTTTTCCTCATTGCTCATTTTGCCACGTCGCCAGCAGCTCAGCAGCTCAGCAGATACACCGGCAGACAAGCATGGGACTCCGCGCCGCGCTCTTCGCCAGCGCGCTCCTCCTCGCGCTCACGGTGCGTCATCAGTCGTCAGGACACAGTCGAGAGGACGCGGCTTCCTGTGATTCACACCACCAACGCTCACCACCCCGTTCCTCCTCCCAGGCCCACGTCGCGGTCGCCGACACGCACGTGCTCACGGAGAGCAACTTCGACCGCGAGACGCAGGACGGCGTCTGGTTCGTCAAGTTCTACGCCCCCTGGTGCGGCCACTGCCAGCGCCTTTCGCCCGTCCTCGACGCGCTCGCGGTGGACGCCGCCGTCACGGTGCGTTCGCCCGCGCAATGAGCTGCTGCTGTAGATCGCTGCGCTCACTGTGGGGACGGCCGCGCGACAGGAGGCTGGCGTGCACGTCGCCAAGGTGGACTGCACCACGGAGCGCAGCATCTGCGAGCGCTTCGGGGTGCAGTCGTACCCGACGCTCAAGGTCGTGAGCGGCGGCCGCTCGTTCGACTACGCGGGCTCGCGCGAGCAGGCGGCGCTCGCGGCGTTCGCGACCTCGGGCCACAAGGTTGGTCGAGTTCTTGTGCTTAGGTGTAAGGGGGTGGAGGGCGATGCAGAGCTCCTCACACTGTGGTGCTTGCTGCTGCAGACGTCGTTCTCGGAGAGGGTGCTCTCGTACCCGGAGTTCGGTGCGTGACGTGACGGGAGCTTGTAGCTGCTGTCAGTATGGCGTAACGCTCACATGATGTTGTGACGGTGTAGTGGCGCAGCGCGAGGTCGCCGAGCGCGAGCAGCTGGAGGCGGAGCGCACGAGCCAAGTGGTGACGCTCACGTCGGCGAACTTCGACGAGGTCGTCAAGGGCAGCAAGGACGCGTGGCTCATCAAGTTCTACGCGCCGTGGTGCGGCCACTGCAAGCGCCTGGTACGCCTGCGCTGGTGTGCGGCGCGATGCGATGCGTTTGAGCCAGCGGAGAGGCGGCTGACGGGATGGCTGCTGCGTTCGTGACGCCAGGCTCCGACGTGGCACCGCCTGAGCAAGACGCTGCAGGACTCGAACACGAAGGTGGCCGACGTGGACTGCACGGTGCACCGCCGCGTGTGCTCGCGCTTCGGCGTGCAGGGGTACCCGTCGCTCTTCTTCGTCAAGGACGGTCAGGTGTACAAGTACCAGAAGGCCCGCAACCTCAACACGTGCGTGTCTGTTGCTGCTGCTGCTGCTGCTGGTGCTGGCGATCGCGTCCGCTTGGTCCTGACGGTTGTACGGCGTGACGCGTCACCAGGTTCGTGGACTTCGTCAACGGCGGCTACGAGAAGGAGACGTCGATCGGACCGATCGCGGACGAGACGCTGCTGTCGTCGGTCGTGGACGCCTCGGTCGAGTGGGCGTCGGAGAACACGGTGATGGCCGTGATGGGCGTCATCGGGCTCATCGCGATCGTCGTGGCGGTGCTCGTGGCGCTGCTGGACCGCTGCCTGGGCGAGAACGACGTCGACGTGCAGATCCAGGCGGCCAAGAGCAGCCCCGCGGGTGTCGCAGCCCAGGCGGCGGTGGCGGCCGGCAAGGCGAAGGCTGACTAAGCCGAAGCTCGCGGCTGTCAGCGACGCAGACCACACCGCTCGGTAGACCAAGAGAGGAGCGAGAGCGCGCGCGAGAGAGAGAGAGAAAGAGAGTGAGCGTGGACCTGCTCACGAGCGAGAGAGTCGGGAGGAAGAAGCGCCGTGCACCGGACTCTGCCGCGTCGCTCCCATCACGAGAGCGAACGGCCGAGTCCGCGGGGCACCTACATACAGTCAGCCAGTCTACGACCCATTCCTCGCTCGCTCGTTACGCGTGTGCGAAGAGCAAGCGTGCGCTACGCCGCAGCGTCGCGCGCCGCCACCGACGTCCAGTACTCGACGACCTCGAGGAACCAGACGGCTTCGCGCTGCTGCTTGGCGTCGAGCTGCACGACCTGGTGGGCGAGCACTCGCAGCGGCGCGTCACCTCCTCCGCCCTGTTGCTGTTGCAGCTGCTGCATGAGCTTCTTCTGCAGCGGGCCGATGACCATGACGTAGGCGCCTGCAGCGAGTCGAAAGGATGAGAGAGGATGAGAGAGACGACTGCCCGAGCGCGCGACAGCAAGCGGCACCTTTGGCCGGCAGCGCGCCGAGGCCCGGCGGCGTGTTCTTCAGGAACACCTTCATGTCCACGAGCGCGACGCCCGTGCCGTCGTCCAGCGCGCACTCGCCCGCATCCGCGTCGCGCGCCACCACCACGCCCTGCACGTGCACCACACACGAACAGCTCCGTAACCCGAGGCAGCGTAACCTCGTCGCGTAACCCGGAGCAGCACCCACCCACCTGCACCCAGAGCCGCGAGCAGTCGAAGCCGTGCAGCGTGGGCGTCGGCCGCGCGCTCGAGCGCAGCGCCGCCTGCACCTGCGCCACGAACGCCTTGGCCGTGCCGCTCGCCTTGCGCGGCGACGGCGTGGCCATGGGGAGGAAAAATGACTTGGAGAAAGTATGGGCGAAAGAATTCATTCGACCTTGGCGTTGCCCTGCCTGCCTGCCTGTCTGTCTTCTCGCTCGCTCGCTCACGAGCTCCGCTGGCTGCCGCGCGAGCCGCGTGCGTAGCTGTCGCTGTAGCCGTTCATGCGCGCGTGCGGGTCGTCGTTGTACCGGTGCGGCGCAGGCGCCTTCTCCTGGTACCGGGGCTGCTGCGCAGGAGGCGGCGAGTGCCGGCGGGCCGCCGCGCGGGGCGGCGAGCGGTACTCGTCCCGGCCGTACTCGCGTCCGCCGGTGCTGCGCGGGGGCGGACTGCGGTCGCGGTCGTGCGCGCGGCGCACCGCCGGGTACCGGTCGCTGGCGTCGCCCGAGCCGCGCCGCTCTCGGCGCTCTCTCCGCACGGGCGACCGACTGCGCTCCCGCCGACTGCCACTGCCGCCGCTTCGGTAGCTCTCCGGCTCGTCGTGTCGCTGGCTTCGCCCGGCGAACGCCCGCCTGTCGTCCGAGGGCGGCAGGGACCTCTGCTGACCGCCGTAGTCACCCCCTCGGCTACTGCCAGCATACCCTCCGTCGCGCCCGTCGTAGCCGCCTCCGTCTCGCCCGTCGCCGCCGCTGCGGTAGCCCGTGTCGCGAGCGCCGCCGCCACCACTGCGGTACTCGTGCTCCCGCCCGCCGCCGCTGCCGTACTCCCGCCCACCGCTGTCGCGCTCGCTGCTGCCGCTGGGGTCCGCGGACTCGCGCCGCGGGCCGCGGACGTTGTAGTCCGTGCGCAGCTGGAAGCCGTCGATCTCCATCCCGAACTCGTGCGCGCGCTTGGCGCTCGAGACCTCCGCGAAGTCCACGAACGCCGACATCGCCTGGTTGCCGCGCGCCTGCGGGAGCACCTTGACGTTCTCCACTGCGTCCACACAAGCAGCAGCAGCAGCAGCAGCGCCAGGCGGCCGTCAGCCGCCGCATCAGCGAGCCTGCAGCCAATCCACGCCCCGTACCTCTGCCGAACTGCTCAAAGTACTCCTCCAGCTCGCGCATCTTGATGTGCGGCGGGATGTTCGCCACGAACAGGTTCTGCGACGCCGGCGCGTCGCTTTTGCTGCGTTGCGAGCGCCGGTCGTCGTCTCCACCGCCGCCGCCGCCGCCGCCGCTGCTTCGCTCGCTCGTGCTGCCGTACCCGCCGCCTCCAGCGCTGTAGCCTCCAGTGCCATACCCGCTGCCGCCACCACCGCCACCACTGCCGCTACCGCCGCCAGAAGGCGTGGGGTACGCCACTTTGATGCGCCGGCCGCGCAGGTCGCTCTGGTCCATCTGCTGGATCGCCGCCTGCGTGGTGCTCTCGCGTCAGTTCGCTGATCCGTTCTGCTGCTGCTGCTGAACGCAGATCGCCACGAGCGCCAAACTAGTGACGGACGCACCTCGGCGGACTGCGAGTCCTCGAAGCTGATGAACGCGAAGCCGCGCTTGAGCACGCACTGCTGCACGCGGCCGAACTGAGGGGGCGGGCGTGGAGTAGAGAATGGCAGGTGAGGAAGGAGGTGTGGTGAGCGACGCCGTTTGTGGCCTACGAGAGACAAAGCGAGAGAGAGACGCACCCTGGCGAACTCGGCCTCCAGCTCATTCGGCTCGATCTCGAACGCGATGTTGCCGACGTAGATCTTGGCCATGGCGCACGCAGCAGCCCACGGGCGGACGGACGGACGGACGGCTCCTGGCTCCTGGGTGTCGCTTTCGCTTTGAGGGATTTGGTGCCTTGTTTCGCACTTTAACGAAGCGTTTCACCTAAGTACGAAATTGTGAAAGATTGTGTTCTCACCGCAAAGTACGAATCTGCCAACATGGCTACAGATCTTGCAACTGCTGCCTTGAACACTGCTGCGCTGCTGTTGCTGCTGCGGTACGACACGCTTTTGGTAATAGGATGCACGCGTGCGTTCACTCGTCCGCGACGACATGCGCACACATCTCTGAGCTGATGAACTGATGTTCTTGTGTACTTGTGTTCTTGTTGTAAGCTCGATGGCTCGCTGATTGAAGTCGCTGCTCGAAGCGTCACTCGAAACGACTCCCTCGCTTTCGCCACCATACGATTCACTAAAGTCCGACAACAACCACACACAACGCACACGCACGCGCCACTCGCGAACGTTCGCTCCATCTGCACACCGCACTGCTTGCTCGACGTATCAAGATGAGCGACCTCGCGCTGACGGCAGACGAGAGCGACTGGGTCTTCGACTACGTCATGAACATCTTCCGGTCGCCCGCGTGGGAGGTGCCGGTCATGTGCTTCATCGACGAGAACTGCGCGAGCTTCGACACGAGCGACGAGAACAAGTTCGTGTACACGGACCTGCACCAGCAGTTCCGCGAAGTGGGTGCGTGCGAGCCGAGAGAACAGACTATCTAAACACCCCCTCGACTCACTATCGACACTCGCTCGCTGCCAGTCGAGGAGGTGCTCGGCTCGAGCCTCGCGGAGATCGGCATCTCGCCATCGGACTTCGCCGACATCTGCGAGCGCGGGCGCAACTCGACGGACATCAGCATGGACGTGGTGAACCAAGTGCTCGCGATGGACGACTTCCTCACGTTCAAGAAGCTCATGATCAAACGCAACCTGGAGCTCGAGCTCGAGGCCATCAAGGCGCTGCGCGAGGAGACGATCGGCGACGACGCAGTCGACAGCGGCTCGGACGCCGTGGACAAGGACATGGAGACGCACTTCATGGAGCTCAGCATCCTGTACAAGCAGGAGGAGATGGAGCAGGCGGAGCTCGAGTCGGCGATCGCCATGTCGATCGCGATCCAGGAGGAGCAGCTGCGGCTCGCGTCCGCGGCGTCCAAGAGCGCCGAGGACAAGTTCGACGACTCGCCCGAGCGCAAGGACCCGAAGGCCACCGCGCTGTCGCCGGAGGAAGTGCACCGGCAGCTCCGCGAGAACAAGAAGAAGGCCGAGGACGTCTTTAAGAAGAACAAGGAGTCGCTCCAGGAGAACAAGAGCAAGCAGAAGGAGTGGCAGGAGGCGGTGCGTGGCTGCCCATGTTCCAGTGCTCCAGTGTTCCAGTGCACCAGTGAGCGAGTAGGCCAGTGCGGCTCGTGCTGACGGCGATCGCGTGCCTTCCCCAGGCCGAGTTCTCGGACGCGGAGATCCAGCGCCGCGAGGAGTACCTGCGCAAGCAGCGCGACCGCATCATCGAGAAGAAGAAGAAGGAGCGCGAGGCGCAGCTCAAAGAGTTCCGCCAGGAGCAGAAGGAGACTGCACCGGAGCCTGTGGGTGAAAAGGCGGCGGCTCGGGCAGCTGGCGTCGAGCGTCGAGCACACGTACGTGCGATGGTCGCAAGTCCTAACTGGTGGCATGTGTGCTCGCAGCCGCCGCAGCTGGTCGAAAAGGTGCAGAGCGTGACGCCCGAGGAGCTCAAGATGGCGGAAGCCGAAGAGCGGCGCAACGCGCTGCGGATAGCACTCGCGCGCCGCATGAAGCAGGACCTGCTCGAGACGTCGTCGGCGTCGTCGGCGTCGGACGAGACGAGCTTCCGCTTCCAGCAGGTGGGGGGGGGGGGGGGGGGG
>JAASGM010000489.1:0-18706 GCA_023334215.1 Globisporangium cystogenes | reverse complement strand
GCGCTCGCTCAAGCGCCACCTGCTGGGTCTGATCGTGGCGGGCGGCAAGGCGCCGGTGCTGAGCTCGATCGCGGCGGTGTCGCCGACCGTGGCGCCCGCGAAGCTCGCGTACGACCTGCTCAAGCAGTCGACGTTCGCGTCGGACCACGCTGCGGGCTTCCGCTACGTGCTCGAGGATGAGACGTACGCGGACCGCGCGAAGGTGCAGGAGGAGATCTTTGAGCAGTGGCGCACGCACCCGGACACGACGACCAAGTACATTGGCATCGTGAGCAGCCTCGAGTCCCCGGAGGTCGGGCAGCAGATCCTCAAGCTGATCGCGAGCCCGGCGTTCAACCCGGCGCAGTCGAGCCACGGCCGCACGCTGACGCGCTGCCTGTCCCAGATCCGCCATTTCTCGCTCGCGACGGACGAGGGGCTCGACGTCATGGCGCAGGTGTTCGTGAAGATCGGCAAGGTGAACCAGATGGCGGCGTACCCGATCCTGCAGTCGTTCGACCACCTCGAGCGCTTCGACGCAGCGCACAAGGCCAAGCTGCTGGCGTTCCTGCAGAAGCTCCAGGACTCGATCGACGCGAAGAAGGAGGAGTCGCTCTACAACCAGCTCAACATCCTCCTCAAGAAGGTGTAAGCAAGCGCAGGTCAGCAGGCAGGCAGGAAGTTGCAGTGTGTGAAGCAGCTCCGAGGTCTCAAGTGCGCGGCGTACATTCTTCGTGTCCCCACTTCTTCATTTCCGTCGTACTCACTCAACATGCGCGTGACGCGTGACGCGGATCGTCGTCGTCGACCGGGGACTGCGACTTGCTCGGTGCTCCTTCCATGCTCTCGTCATCTGCAGCGTGCTGGCGCAGCTTCTCGTTGTTCCCGTTGTCCTCGACGCTGTTGTTGTCGAGTGCCAAGTCGGAGAGCGACACGAGCCCCTCGTCCAGCGTCACCTCGAAATTCGGCGGCGGCGAGCCGCTCGACTGCTTGTGTCGCTTGGAGAACGGCTTCTCCGTGTCGTCTTGCGGCGGTGAGGTGTCGCCCCCATCGGAGCGCTGGGACCCACTGCTGCTTCCGCGAGCCGAATCGCCGGTCGGATCAACGCGGCGGCCGCTAGTCCCCGAGTTCATCGAGACTGACACTGTCTGCACCACCGGAGGCGCGACGAGCGTGTCGCTCTGCTGCTCCGCGACCATCGGCTGCGCGGGCTCGAGGCGGACGCGCAGGATGGACTTCAATCGCCGCGTCGTCAACGGCTGCGGCTTCGGCGGCGGCTCGAGCTGGCATCCGCTCATTTGACCCCACATGAAGAGCCTTGATACCTCGCAATCGATCGCGAACTCGAGCACCTCTCTCGGCAAGAACGTGAGGCGAGAGTGGCTACCCTCGTCGTCGTCCGCACCACCAGCGCTTCTCTCCTGTTCCCTCACCCTCTCGTTCGTCGAGACTCGCTGGACCACCGCGTCCAGAACCACAGTTGAGCGCCGAGCGCGATGGGCGTACGCGGGGCCCAGCCGCGACTTGCCGCCGAGTGCGCTGCCGAGAACATCTCGCGAGTTCTTTTTGCGAGGACCTGTCGTACAGCAGGAAGTCAGAGATCGCTACAGCCGTCAGATCAGCCCAACTCTTCGCGCAGACTTACCGAGCAGATCCTGCAAATGACTCGCCGAGTTGGATCGCGGCACTTGCACGGGCTCGCTTCTCTTCTTCGCCTGCGAAGCCTTCGACTCGGACTTCTCGACCCACTGTTTCTCCTTCGCTGAGGCTGTTCCGTTGCTGTTGCTCTTGTTGTGCGACGAGCTGGTTGCAGCTTGCACCTTCGGTTTGTCTTGAGGCGGCACCAGCTGGCGCTTCCACTTCGCTATGACCCAGTTCGCAATGTCCGCCGTGGATGCCTCCAAGCCACTCGCGACCCCGCGCTTCCCGATCTTCTTCACGGCGTACCCGACTCTGCTTGACAAGAGGCTGTCCTGAGTCACTCCAGGGAGCACCGCAAGAAGCTGACACCCCCACGCGCAACAACAGTGAGTGATCCCGTCGGTTCCAGAGCGACGCCGTGCTCGCAACAACGACGCAAGCTCAGTCTCGACGCACCTTTAAGACCACGACCAAGCCCGTTTCCGCCTCCTTGGACTCCATCCACGTTGCCAACACGCTAGCCAGCGTCACCAAGCCATCGATCTCGATAAACTTCACGAGTGCCTTCTTCGCCTACGCGTATACACACGCATGAGAACACCACAAAGACGTTAGTGCGTCACCCCCACGAACCGCTTTCCTCCTACGTTGTAGTACCGATTACCAAGTTCCTCACGTACGTCCAGTGTTGTGTCCGAGAGGAGGGCGAGCTGACGCTTCTTGCCGTCAGTCGAATCCGGACTTGAGCTCACGACAAAAAACAGGACGTTACGAGTGATGCTGTTGGCGAACACCTTCGTCAACCCCTGCGAGATGTCAAAGGGGGGAGAGAGATCGCCCAGACTCGAGTTCGAGTCTCCTCCCCCCTCGCCCTTGTCCTTTCGTGTCGGCTTGGACCCATTGCTGCTCGTGCTTGTGCTTGTGCTGCTGCTGGGCTCCATGGCCTTTAGCTTCTTCGGCGACGCCGACGGTGCCACCGTCGTCCCACCCCCATCAGTGAGCTTTCTCTTCCTATTATCCTCATCGCTCGGTGAGGACAACGGGAGGCTATCCATCACCTCTTGGCACGTGAGGTCCTCGCAGTGCCCGTTAAAAAAGAGCACGCGGTACTTTCGCGTCGCGATGAAGTACGCCGAGACGGTGCCGTTCACGATCGCCTCGCGACCGTCCTCGCCCACGAACATCTTCGAGATGCCGCGACCGATGAGGCTACTTGTCTCTCTCGTCGAACCATCTGCAGTTGTAGTCTGTGCTGGACGAGAAGCTGGAGGAGTCTGTGGGCGAGGAGATCTTGGAGACGACGACGACTGGGGGGATCGCTTGCCACTGCCGGGGTTTCTTGGACTGTTCACGCCGGTTCTTGGACTGTGTGCGCTCCCGCTCGCCTTTGCACCAGGCGCCTTGTCGTTCAAATTCAGAACCAGCGTCTTCTTGGGCTTGGGCGGTTCAACTGTAGGAACTGTAGGACGCGCGCGGGACGCCGTGGCGGTTGGCTGGACGACGTGGAGTTCCAGGTCGGCTTCGGTCATCTCCTCGTTGTCGCCGTCTTCGTACGTGATGTGGTAGAAGCCCGAGAACGTCGAGTAATCGTCCACCATCCCCGCAAACGGGTCCTGGTAGCCTGGGAAATACTTGGACACGCGCGTGCCGGGCGGGAACCGTGGCGTTACTTGTATCCGCGCCTTCCATCCCCCGTCGTCACCGCCATCCACGCCACCGTCAGCACACGCGCCAACAAACGCACACTATCTCAAACTCACACGCGCACTGCAACACGCTCCTACCATGAGTGACGGAAGCGACGGGCGACCGACTGAACGGACGAACGTGACCCTGCGAGTGGGGCTGCCGAGGCGAACGTCACGGAAGGCGACGCGCTCTCTTCCTTTTCGGGGCAACTGCGCGCGCAAAGAGGCGGACGAGCCACACGAGCTGCTGCTGCACGCGCTCTTGTTCCTAAGGACACACGAGCACGCGAGCGTACTTCTTGCTGCTTGCTTGCCGTTGCTTGCTGGTCGGCCAGCAAATTGAGGAATGGAACCAAACCTGAGGCAACACTCGATTATTTCACTAGAATAAATCAGGAATAGCGATAAAATATGGCCATAAAACCTGGGCTTCTAGAATTGATAGTGCAGCCTCCGATTTCCAAGCTGTTCAACCGCTTCCTCGACTTCGTCTTCGTCTTCGTCTCCCTCGTCCTTTGCTCTCTCACTCTCTCTCACTCCGTATCTCGTTCCCACTCAATAGGAGGCAGACTTGATTCGTGTGATCTACTGTTTCAGCCCTCGGATGGTTGCGAGGTGCGCGGTGCCGAAGGTTGACCGACCGGATCGGAAATCTGTGGATCGGAAGCCTGCCAGTCGAGATGTTGAGTGGCTCTGCGTCATCGTTGCGGTCGCGCCGGAACGAGCTGAGAGTTGGGTGGCGGAGTGAGAGCGTGCGAGTCCGACTCGGACGACTGACGCTTTCTGGCTGTGTCTGTCCAAAGTGGAGGCTGTCGCCGCAGCCCTTTCGTATACCTCCCGAGGATTCGTCTGCTTCTGCCTGAGGTCGCCCGCTTCTCGCTGCAGCTTCCGGGGGATCGTCGAGCGTTGTGCTGATGTCTTTTGAGTGGCTTCACGACTCGTCGCCCCTTTCGACCGAGTTGCCGTCGCACTCGTGCAGTTGCTGGTGGATGCAGGTCTCCCGGAACCTACTCTCGATGACGGGGCCGATCGCTTCTGTCGCATCGTGGATCCGTTGATGTTCTGCGCTCTGAGGCTTGCAAGCGCTCGGTTCTTTAGCACCAGTTCGCTCTCGAGCTCGCGGATGCGTTCATGAAGCTACCAGTAGCAACCAAACAACAGAGCGAACACGGTCAGACGCTCAGTATCACCCGGGACAAGACTGCCGCGCCATCCAATGTACCCACGCTCACTCTGTCCACACCGCCGCGGGACTTGTCGCTCTGCAAGGTCGCCTCAACTTTCGCTTCCATCGACTTCATCAGCGCGTTCGAGTGAATGACTTGATCGTGAGCGCGAGTTAGCTCCTCTTCAAGCGCCACCTTGTTCTCCTGCAAACTCTCGATCTCTTGGACCAGCACCTGCACTCGGTGGTGCCGATCTGTGAACTTGCGCTCCAGATCGAGGTACTTGCGCTCCCACGACTGGATCTTATGCTCGTACTCCGTGAAGCGCTGCTGCTGGTTCCCCGAGCTCACGAGCTTCGTGTGCATGTCGTTCACGTTCTCTTGAAGTCTCTCGATCGTCAACTGAGCGGCCTCAAAGTTGCTCTTCATCGTCGTGTGGATGTCGCCGAGGGTGGCATGCTTCGCTTCGAGCGCCGCAAACGCACTGTTGAGCAGAGTGAGGTGCTCGGCCTGGCTCTGATTCTGCACTTGAAGCTGGGCATTGGAGGCGCGAAGCTCGCTCTGCGTCCTCAGCTCCTTCTCCACGACCTGGGACATCTACGAACGCAGAGTGAGTGAGCGGTTGCGGTGACTGTACTCCGCGGCGCCGCTGTACACACTTCCCACCTTTTGGTTCTTCGTGATCAGCTCCGCGATCTTGAGCTCCTTGTCTTTCCGCTCCGCGAGGGTGTAGCCGGTGGCGATCTCCCTGTCGAGACGCCGGAACGCCTTCTCGACCTCTCCTTTCTCCTCTTGGACATGCTCCAACTCGCGCTTCCACCGAGCCGCGTCCTCGCGGAGACGCTCCACTTCGCCCTACAACATACCACATCAAGTCGGTCTGTGTTAGATCGCGTACAATGCGCTCGCTCCGCTGCCACCTTGACTCACCGCCCACTGCCTTTGAGCAGCGCTCTCCTCGTCGTTGTTGTTGCTTGAGTTGACGAGGCGCCGATCAGCAGCTCTCAAAGCGCCGGGGGTGGGGGCTCTCTTGGAAGGTACGCTGGGCTTGCGAGTTGTTGCGCTCTTGGTGCACTTGGATGCTTTTCTGAGAGAGTGAGCACGTCGCGGCCCGTCTCGAGAGTTAGGAGAGCCTTTCAGACAGCCCCGCACGCTCTCCGCATCGACGCTGTTGGGTCGTACCTGGGGGCTCTCGCCGCCGCCGCGCCAAACACGCAGATCTCCTCGAGTTCGGCGGATAAGATGCTTTGCGCGAGCGCTTGGCGGTCCTTCTCTTCCTCCGAGTCTGCGTCGCCTGCTTCGCGTTGGGGGTCGCCACCGCCGCCGCCGCGCTCTCCATGTCGCTCCCATTCATTCACCACTTCCACTTCTTCGTCGTCCTCATCAAAGTCCAGCAGATGCATGGGAGCACCGGTAGCGACACTCATGTGCTCGGCGTCTGGGGGCTCTCTTCGTCGCCTGTGGAACGAATGAAGGATTTAGAAATGGATACATTGTTGTCAAGAATAGAAATGTGTCGAAATGTGTCCATGTTTCAGCCTCGTTCGCTCAGCTTGAAGTTGCCACGACGTGGACATGTACCAGTCACTGCTCGACCCGCTCGGCAAGCTCGCGTTTCCGTTCGACCCGCTGCGCGCGCTGCATGCGCGCGACGACTCGGAGCTGCGGTGGCCCGAGTTCCCGTATAAGCAGGTGCTGATCGACCGCGTGCGCAGCAAAGCCGGAGCCAATGGCGGCCGCAAGATCAGCGTCGAGGCGGCAGCGGGTGCCTTGCTCATGGCGCTCGGCCAGGAGATCGGTGCACTGTTCGAGGTCGAGCAGCATCGTCCGCGCGACGAGGACGATAGCACTGGAGACTCCATAGAATCGCACGGCGCATCCGAGATCGGCGCTCTCGAGCAACGATTCGCGGACGAGCGAGCGGCGTTCTACGCAGCCAAGCGCGCGTACCTGCTGGAGCAGAAGCAAAGGGTTCGGGGCAAACTCGACAGCATCAAGACCCGCAAGCGCGAGGAGCAGGAGCAGGAGGCGCTGGAAGCCTGGAGGCAGCGCCAGATCGTGAAGCGCTTCGCAGACGGATCCAAGTACGACGGCGACGGCGTGAGTGTAAGCAACGTGCTAGTGCCGCACGGCCGCGGGACGCTCTGGGTCCCCCAGAAGAAGCAGTTCGTGACCGAGTCGATCGGCGACATCAAGCGCGTGCCGCGGTACGTCGGCTCGTGGATGAACGGCTTGATGCACGGCGAAGGAACGTACTACTGGGACAGCGGCGACTCGTGGGCTGGACACTTCATGCGGGACGAGATGGAGGGCAAAGGCGTGTACACGTTCGACCACCAGAGCCACAGCGGCGCTGGCGACGAGACGGACCGCGACGACGCGGGGTCGCTCAACCAGAGCGTTCGGTACTACAGTGTGAGTCAGCACGTGTGCTGGGGCCACGAGCTCGTGCGCGGCTGCCGCCTCCTGCTCTTCGGGAACCGCCACTACGGCCACCCGCTCGAGACCGCGATCAAGCGCGGCAACGCCGACCTGGAGGAAGAGACCGAGTTCGTCATCGTGTCGCACGACGCCGTGCGCGACGCCCACCTCGTGCGCAAGAGCGCGACGGAGGAGACCAAGTGGGTCTCGCTGGCCAACGTCAGCTTCCGCGTGCTGCCCGGCAAGCCCGTCGCGCGCTTCGAGAGCGACTGCTTCCAGTGACAAGGGAGGAGAGGCGGCCACACGTCCACTGCGAGAGGATGCCATTCAAAACTTTGCACGCACTACGCGCGGCGCCGAGACGCCGGACTCCCTACAACGATGACTGACTACTGCGACGGCGACACCCTCGCCGCCTTCCACACAGACTGAACCACTAGCTCTTCGCAGGGAGGAGACGGAGGCGGAGCTGCCAGCGGCTCACACGCACCACGTGTCCTCCTTGATATCGGATCTGTCCTCGTCCTCATCATCATCGTCGTCGTCGTCGACATCGCCAGATCTCAGGACGGGCGGCGCTGTCGTCGCCGGCGTGGGGGCCTTGGCTGCCGTGGCTGCCGGCGCGGGGGTCGCCGCCGGCTCCTTCTTCGCTGTCGGCGGCGGCGTCGGAGGCGCCTTGGTCGTCGGCGGTGGCGTCGGAGGCGCCTTCGTCGCCGGCGGCGGTGTCGGCGCTGGCGTCTGCTTCGCCGCCGTCACAGTGGGCGTCTGCGCAGCGGCGACGGCGCCGCCCTCGACCTCGACCTCGAAGCACGTCGTGTACGACGCGCCAAAGTATCCGCGCGCGCGCTCCTTGTCGACGTACGAGTCGTCCTCGAGGTAGAACTTCCAGTACCAGACGAAGTGGTAGATGCCCGCGGGCGTGCCAGCCGGGATCGAGAACTGGCCGACGCAGGGCTTGCCGTCGCCCGCGCGGCCGCCGGGCTTGCCATTCGAGTCGAGCGACTCGCCGCAGTTGCCGTCGTCGTAGTCGAGCAGGCGGCCGTCCACGAGGCGGTCGCGCGTCATGTCCTTGGTGGTCTGGAGCCGGGAGCCCGTCTTGCCGGTCCAGTAGACGCCGTGCTTGGTGCCGCGGCCCATCTTGTCCTTGACGATGTGGCCGTTCGGAAGGTAGGCGTAGTAGACGGGCACGCCGGGCTTGACCTTGATGCGCTTGCGCCAGCCCGTGTACGTGTTGGCGTCGACGCTCTGGCAGATCGGCGCGCCGGCCGCGACCTGGTCCTTGAGCATCTTGTGCGTGTACATCTGGCCGATGTCGGCCACGCCGCGGCCGGGGAAGCCCGCGCCGTAGCCCTCGCAGAAGCCGTTGCCCTTGGCGCCGCCGAAGATGTACTCGGCCGACCGGTCGTACAGCTTGCCGCGGTTCGTGTCGAGGCAGTCGAGCCACGTGTGCGCGAGCGTGCGCGAGACGCCGGCGGCCACGACGGCCGCCACGAGAGCGAGCGCGCGCGCCATCCCCGACTACTGTCAGTCAGTCGATCCGAGGCGGGCGAAGTGGCGGAGACCGCGCGAGTTGGGGAATAGCGCGCGAGAGCGGAGCCTTCGGCGGGCAGGCGGTGGTCATCATCGAGGAAGAAGAAGCGCGGCCGCTGGCTCCCGCCCGCCAGCAGGAATCGCGGAGGTGGCTCCTCCTCTTTTGTCGGCACATCGGCCCGCGGTCGGCAGCGGAGCTGCTCGTCAGAGGCGCCTGCCCGCTTGACAACCTGCTGCTGCGTGGCCGAATGCCTGGCTCTCTGCGATGATCGGCGAAAGAAAGTGCGCTGTAATCACCGCCGAATCAACCGACTCGCACCCAGCTGGGAGCTCGGAACTCGAAAGCTTGGAGCTCGGAGCTCGTTGGCGGATCCGTCCAGCACACGAGGTCTCTCGTCGCCGAACCCGAGAGCGCCGGAGACGCTCGCGCTCGAGATCCGCGCAGGTGGGTGCTGGCGACGAGAGCAGGAGACTTGGCCAGACAGCATCCGCGACGAACGAGGCGGTCGACGCGACCTGTCGGAATCGCAGCTCGAAAGTGTGCTTCATCGAAGTCAGCGTGACGCTCGTCAACGCGAACGCGGCTTTCCGCGAAGTCGTGCACCGGGAGACCTGAAGTCCTCCCTCCATCGCACAGTCGCGAACTTATTAAACAGAGTCGGCACGTCACGTCACGACACCGTACGGGTCGCCGATCGAATCGAAAGTGCACGAGGATTGAAGGAAGGAACCTCCGCGACACCGCGACACCACGATCTAGGGATTGGAAGAAGTTCTCGTTCGGCTCGTTCGGCTTGTGGCTCCCGACCACGACAAACAGGATGCCTACGAGTTTGTCTGGTGCGCAACTGCCGCTGCAAAGGGATTCGAGTGTGACACGGAACAAGGTCGAACGGAACGAGTTTGTCGATGCGCAACAGCCTTCGGATGACTCATTCTCATGCGATGAGTGACTTCAATGCGTGCTCCGCAGGTCAACCTGCTGGTGGCTCAAATCCGCAACACCAGGAGGCGAAAAACCAGTGCCAGGGCAGTGGCGGTGGCAACTCGTCCTGCTCCGACGCCGATGTGAGCAGATTGAGACGATAACAATCGCTCGTGACTGTTTGGAAGCCGCACGAGCACTGAACAACTCGGGTTTGGCGAGATTCTTGTTCAAGACTTGGCATCTTCTCGCCGCTGTTCGGTTTTGACGTTGTCCGATGCGTGGTCGGTCACCAACCAGCTCGAGTTGAGTTCGAGTTCCCAAGGATCCCATATTTCGGCCATTTCACGTAATTTCTATTTCTAAGAGCAACACCCCGTTTTCTTCACCATCACACTCTGAAGGAAGATGCTGGCGTCGATGATACTGGTGCGCGGCGGCGGTGGCGCTCGGCGCCTGGCGGTCGCTACCGCCCGGGCGCCGCCCTCGCCGCTGCTCTTCGCGCGCGCGAGCCGCTCTTCGCTTCTTTCGGCGCCTTCTTCTTCTCCGTCGCTGCTGCTTTTTTCGACGATGCGCGTCAAGAGCGCGCTCATCCCGCCGCTCGCTGGCAGCAGCTCGGCGCTGCTCCGCTCGGCGCGCCACCACCAGACGCTCTACCGCCGGCAGCCGTTCCACGTGGCGCGGCAGACAACGCGGCGCGAGAAGAAACCGATTTCGGGCGGCACGGTGGTGCTCGGGCTCATCTCGGCCAACGTGGCGGTGACGATGCTGTGGCTCACGGCGGACTCGCCGCGCAAGCGCCAGCGCATGATGGCGCACTTCACGACGTCGACGGTACACCTGGCGCGCGGCCAGTACCACACGCTGCTCACGTCAATGTTCAGCCACGCGGACGGCGGCCACCTGTTCGCGAACATGGTCGGGCTCTTCTTCTTCGGGCGCCAGATGTGCGACGTGCTCGGCGCGCGCCGCTTCCTCGCGCTCTACGTCGGCAGCGGCGTGCTCTCGTCCGCGGCCGCCGTGCTCGAGCAGCGGTACTCGAACCGCGTGTCGCTCAACCTCGGCGCGAGCGGCGCCGTGAACAGCATCACGGCCATGAGCATCCTGCTCTTCCCGCGCTCGACGCTGCTCATCTTCGGCATCGTGCCGCTGCCGGCGTGGGTCGTCGGCTCCATGTTCATCTTCAAGGACGCGTACTCGTGGGCCACGGACCGCCGCGACGGCATCGGCCACTTCGCGCACCTCAGCGGCGCCTTCTGCGGCGGCGCCTACTACTGGTACCTGCGCCGCGCCGGCGCCTTCCGCTACTTCCACTAGTTCTGCAGCTGTGCGCGCGTCTCAATACACGGCGCCTTTGAAGTCTTCTTCCTTCTTGTCTTCCTCGTCTTCCTCATCGAGGATCGCGTGCATGGTGGAAGCATTGATGCTTCCATCATGCACCCGATCCGTAGGATGAAGTAACTTTGAAGCAGCTGAAGTAACTTGCTTCCTGCCACTTCAGACGCATCAAGATCTTCCGAGCCACACATCGCCAATCACCTCCCGACCGACGATCTCGACGAAGACGATGCTCGCCGCGCTGCTCAAGACCCGCGCGCCGGCGGCGGCTTTCGGCGCCCGCTCTCCGCTCGCCGCCGCGCTCTTCAGCTCGGCGCGCGACGCGAACCCGTCCGTGTTCTTCGACATCTCGATCGGCGGGCAGCCGGCGGGCCGCCTGGTCTTCGAGCTGCGCGCGGACGTGGTGCCCAAGACGGCCGAGAACTTCCGGCAGCTGTGCACGGGCGAGGCCGGCGTGGGCCGCGCCGGCAAGGCGCTGCACTACAAGGGCTCGGCGTTCCACCGCATCATCCCCAACTTCATGTGCCAGGGCGGCGACTTCACGCGCGGCAACGGCACGGGCGGCGAGAGCATCTACGGCGACAAGTTCGCCGACGAGAAGTTCGAGCTCAAGCACGAGGGCGCGGGCGTGCTGTCGATGGCGAACGCCGGGCCCAACACGAACGGCTCGCAGTTCTTCCTCACGACGGTCGACTGCCCGTGGCTCGACAAGGCGCACGTCGTCTTCGGCGCGGTGCGTCCTCGGACGGAGCTCTTGGCGCTAGGAGGACCTGTAGTCGCTCACACGTTTCTACTGCTACTGCTGCTGTTGTAGGTCACCGACGGCCACGACGTGCTCGCCAAGATGGAGGCGCAGGGCAGTTCCAGCGGCGCCACGCGGTGCGTGCCGGATGCGACCAGAGCAGATGCGATAGTGTGGTGCTGACTCTCGTTCTCCTCCTCGGTGCACGCGCAGCGCTGCGGTCGTGATCGAGGACTGCGGCGAGCTCTAAGCTGCCGCCTCTGAAGCGCTACGTAGCTGCCAGTGTCGAATACACCGCCTCCTCACCTCCACTCGCGTCCACTGCGTCCGATCGATCGATCGATCGATCACCTCTGCGCGAAGCTGACGCTGCCGATGAACAGCGCGTCGCCGGCGGATGGAGCCGAGAGCGCGAGTCGCTCTCCGCTTCTGCTGAATGGAGACCCACGTGTCGGTCGGAGTCCGAGCGCAGCTGCAGTCTCGCAGTCGACGCGGATCGCGCAGCTCTGCTCCAGCTCCAGTGCGAGCAGCGAGTCGCCGCGCTCGTCGGCTACGAGCACGAGCGAGCAGAGCTCGACGCTCTGGTTGTCGTGGGTCGCGATGGCGGCGCCGCCGCTCACCCGAGTCATCACCGACGGCGGCCCGACGAAGCGGATGCTCGAGCAGACCTCGAGCCGACGCAGCACGCGCTGCTGCAGGTAGTCGCGGATCTCCAAGCACCACGAGCGCTGTCGATCCGGGGATCCGACGGTGTCGCCAGTGCTGGAGACGTAGATGACGAGCGGCTTGTCGCTCGGCAGGAACGTCGCGAGCGCGCTGCTCTCGACACCGAGGCGCCACTCGTCCGTCGGAGTCAACACCTCTGCGTCATTGGACACCAGCATCCCGCTCCACCCGAACACCTTGACGGAAGCCGACTGCTCGCCACCGAACTCCTCGCCGCCTCTCGTGATCAGCAAGAACGGGAACACAGACGCAGCCGAGCCGTGCGGCGCGAAGAAGGTCGTCTCGACGCGCGTCTTCACGTCCACGTCGACGACTCGCGGCTCTGCAGCGGTGGCGCTGCTGCGCTGCGCCTGCGGTCGTCGGTTCGACCGACTGGCACCGACCGCTCGCTGGCTCAAGGTCAGCTCTCGACACACGATCTCTCGCTCGCGACTCGCCTGTCGTCCGGGCTTCTTGGGCTTCTCGGTGCTTGAACACGACGACTCGCGCCGAAGCACTTCGGAGACGTCGACGAGCAGCACGCGGTGATTGGCGAAGACCACCACAGCAGCGCACGAGCCGACGAAGCAGATGCGGTGGATCCGGGCGGAGTCCCCAGGCGCCTGAGCCTGCGAGACGGCTTTGCGCGCGTGGGGTCGATGGGAGCGAGACGCAAGCTGACACTGCGCGAGCAGCTTCATCTCGCTCAGCTCGAATACGCGGACCGAGCCGTCGTCGTAGCCTACGAGCAGAACCGACCCGACTGCTGGAGACGCGAAAGCGTCGTTGACTGCCATCGCAGTGCACTTGGTGCCGCGCACCTCGAACTGAGCGACTTCGCGCGACGCCTTCGGCACCCAGCACCGGATCGCGCTGTCACGGTCGTCGAGAGTCAGGAGGATCGCGTCCCCAAGTACCCAGCACGCACTCGTCTGCTGCTGTTGCTGCTCTTGTGCTTCGCCAGCTCTCCGCGGCTGCTTGAGCAAGCGCTTCGGGGCTCCGTCCTTGAAGACCAGCAAGCTCACCGCTCCGTTCTCCGTTGCCACGACGCCGACACCGCGCAGTGGATCTATCGACAGGCTGCGAGGAACACTGTCGAGATCGATGTGGAAGAGCAGCGGGAGTCCGCTGCGTGCCACCAGCTGCCAGTCGATCGACGCGCTCCCGCGAACGGACGTAAGAGGGAACCGGTGGACGAACACCGAGCATCCAGCCTTGGAGCCGCGTACGATGCTCTTGCTCTCGGGTGTCTCCACCCACTCGAGGAAGTCGATGCTGGCGCGTGGCTGCCTCCGCTCGGATCGGTGCAGCATCAGCTGCGACGTCGCCACGACAGCTTCTTGTGCCAGGTCGTACACCGCGCAGAACGCCTCGTTGTCGACGCACAGGAGGTACCGGCGCCGGAAGCCAGCGAGTGCGTCCGCAGGACTCGCATGCGCGATCTGGATCGGGCTCGGGAACGCCTTGAGCAGCGTGCGAGAGGCGACAGCGCTGCTGCTGCTTCCACCATGACGCGAGAGCTCGTGCGACTCGAGACGGCATCGGTCTCCAGACAGCGTCACGAACGTCGTGTCACTGACTGAGAAGATCTCTCGAACGCGCTGTCGTGGAGTCTGCTCCTGGTTGTCGTCTTTATCACCAGCGGCGTCGTGTCTGCACCAGACGAAGGCTCCTGTCGAGACACTCGCGAGGATCAGCTGAGAGCACTCAGACCCTCGCGCTCGACAGCTGAAGCAGAGGAGATCGTCGCTGTCGACGACAAACGCCATGGCCTCCACCGCGACGGTGTCAGGTGGCAGTGCGATGACACTGCGCGTCGATCTGGACTCGTCGCTGACATCGTCGTCGCCGACATCCGGGACTCGCTCTGCGTCGACAAGGATCCGCAGCACAACGACGGCGTCCAAGCTCGTCGACACAGCGGCGACGCGCTCTCCACTCGACGACAACCGCATCAGCGCGATCTCGGCTCTCGCACCATCGCTGCGTTCGCCGCCGCGGCGTAAGTCCGTCTCGCTGCTGTGGTGGACGGCGTGCGCTCCCGATGCGAGATCCTCGATCACCACCGCGCCTCCAGCAGCGAACACGAGGTGTCCGGCGCTGTGCGACCACGCAACGTGGCGTGGATCGATCCCGTGAACGAGTCTGGAGACCGAGAGTGTTCCGCACACACTGGTGGAGAGCTGCAGCGCCGACGCCTCGATGGTGCTCGCATCATCCACCTGCTCGCTGCTCTCGCGCTCATCGGCGTGACGCAGCACAAGCGCGTCCATCGCGAGGCTGAGGCTGAAGTTGGGCTTCGAGGACGGCACGGGGACATGGAGCGAGGGCGACATCTCCTCCGGGTCGAAGCACGCATCACGCTCGGCGCTGCACTCGAAGCCAAGCTGCCTTCCCTCACTTGCCAGAGCTCGCCCAGCGCCGAGTACAGTGTCAAGACGGTACTCATTTCGAGACAACGGGTGTCCTGCAGCACCAGCCGTGTAGCTGCCGGCAGCCTCAGCGAGCCTGTCGTTGGACCCATCGACACCGAGAGTGTCGCTGTGCCACGTCGCCGCCTCGCCAGCCTCGCCGTGGAACTCCCAGATGAAGAGCGTGCTGGCGCTCCCAGAGGCGACGACGCACGCGCCGTCGCTCGTGAAGCTCACGCGCGAGATCGCGCCGGCTTGGCCCACGAACGACTGCTGCTTGCGGTCGAAGCGCTGCTCCTTCGCCCACCTCCAGACGCAGAGCGAGCCGTTGGAGCTGCCGGTCGCGAGGTACTTGAGATTCGGACTGAGCGCGAGCGCTGTGATCGCTCCAGGCACGAGCAGCTGCATCGTCTGCGTCAGCTGCAGCGTCTCCATCGAGTAGATGAACAGTCGGTCGGCCTTCGAGAGCGCGAGCAGCTCCAGCGCATCGCCAGAGATCAGCAGGTGCTTCAGTCCATCCTTGGGCGATGCAGCAGCGTCTCGCTTCTGACGCTGCGTCAGCGGCTTGAGCGACGAGTGCGGCAGCAGCGAGCCCGACGAGAGCAGCGTCACGCTGCTCTGGTCGGCGCTGATCATCGCGACGTACTTCTTGTCGCCGCTGAGGCAGAACTGGCCGCTCGCCGCGAACACGTCGGCGATCAGCATCTTGAGCGGCGCGTACGCTCGCTCCAGTGCGTCGTACATGCACAGCTGCTGCCCGGCCGCCGACGTGTACAGGAAGCGGCCGTCGCGGTCGTACTGGACCGACCGGAGCGCGCTCTGGTGCTGCTGGAACTCACGCAGCACCGACGTTGTGCCGCCGTTCTGGATCTCGAAGATGCGGACGCACCCAGAGGCGAAGCCCACCGCGACGGTGTTGCGCTCCACCGGCGACACGACCAAGCACGTGACCTCGTCTTTCTGGACGTCGAACTCGTACGACTGGTGGCCCGAGGCGGCGTCCCAGATCCGCAGCGTGCCGTCGCGAGCCGTGGTCACGATCTCGTCGCGCTTGACGACGTCACCGTCGTCGTCGTCGCCGTGGCTCAGCAGCGAGTTCGGCGTCAGCGCCATCGTCGTGAGCTCGCTCGTGTGCGACCGCAGGACCGTGTCGTACCGCTGGTTCGAGATGTCGAGCACCCCGATCGCGCCGTTGCGGCTCCCGACGAGCACGCGCAAGCCGTCGGCGGACACCTCGACCGAGGCGACGCCCGCCTCGTGCTGCGCCTCGAGAAAGAAGTCGGAGAAGTCGAGCGGCCAGACGCGCAAGAAGCTGTCGTCCGAGCCCGTGACGCAGAAGCCCTCGTTCACCGACACGCAGTTGATCGCGCTGTCGTGCAGCTGGTACACGCACACGACGCTACGCGTGTCATAGTTGATCAGCAGCAGCGTCCCGAGGCTCGAGGACACGTACAGCGGCCGCGTCCGCGGCAGGTTGGACGGGAACGCCTGGCACACGGGGTCGAATGCCACGTCCGTGAACACTGTGCCGCGCGAGTACTCGTTCAGGATCACGGGGCTGCCGGCCAGGTGGCTGCTGCGGAGCCGCCAGAAGCGGACGTTCTCCTTCCCGCACGACACGAGCTGCTCGGCTTCGTACGGCGAGAACGCGATCCGCGTCACGGGGAAGTCGCACGTCTGCCTCGCGACGACCGGCAGCGTACTGCTCCAGCTTCCGCCCGCCTCGCGTCGCGTGGAGGCGTCCTGGAGCGCCGAGCAGTCCCACACAATGATCTGCACCCGGCGCGACTCGTCTCGCCCCACAGCGCACAGGCGGAGCGGCTGCTGGCCGGAGGGCGAGAAGCTCAAGGCGTGCACGCCTCTCGCGTGCGCTTTCAGAGCCGTGACGCACTCGAGGCGACGGAGATCCCACAGCCGCACGCTGCTCGAACCCTCTTCGACGGACGCGAGCAGCAATTCGTCTCGTGCGAGCGCCAGCCCGCAGACCGGAGCGGTGTGGCCCCACAGGAACGACTCGGTGGCGCGGAGGCTCGAGAGATCGTCGGACCCGCCCTTCGTCGCCGCCACGCTCTGCTCGTCGTCGGTGGCATCACGAAGCGGATAACTCAGCGAGTGTGACGACGGCGTTCGTGTAGCCTGGAAGTCGCGGACGACGATCGTGGAGAAACTCGAGTAGATGCAGCACGAGCTGCCTCGCAGCCACATGAGCGCGCTCGGGAAGCCGTCCGAGAAGCCGACGATGTGCCGCAAGGTCAGGATCGGGTCTGGCCACTCGGTTGTCGTCACCGTCGCTGCCGCCCGCTTCTTCGCCGCAGTCGCCCGTGGGGAACGCACCGACCCGGCGCCAGACCCTGAGCTGTCCATGATCCCGGCTCGGGACCCCTCGCCCTGCCTGATGTCGTGCGACTTCGCTTGCGCGATCCCAGCGTCGCGAAGGATCTGGTCTGCCTGTAGGCAGACACGTGCGCTCGTGAGTGGCGACGCATCTCGGGGAACCCTCACGCTCGACGGCCACGTACTCTCGCGAGCACCGACGTGCGGTCTCGATGCAAGTTGTGCTCTCTGGTCGACGGCGAGGACTTCTCGAGAGGCGACAGGAGCGCCGGAGCGCGGACGGGCGAGCGCTCGCTTCGCCGACGACTCGGGGAGTGCAGCTTCTCCGAATCGACTCGGTGGTTGAGACTCTTGTCAGGCGACGGCTCCGGTTGGTTCGTGGTCGCAGCTCTCGTGTCCCTTGTCTTCCGTGGAGAGCGCGATTGCGAGGACGGAGCGGGGAGAGCGTGCCAGTCGTACTGGTCCTCGGACGCCGGCGCTGGGAACCGGAGACTGGGAGGCAGCGTCTGGACACGTTCACGAACCCGTCAGACGATCAGCTCGAGACGGCTACGGTGCTGCGAACTCGCACCGCCGGTGTGTACTGCACGGCAGACGCGAAGACGTTGCGGACGTTCATCGCAGCACACAGCGTCACGCTCTGCGCAAACACACACGCGCACTCGTCACCACACACGACCGAAGCAGCGCCTTGCCGGCTGTGAGCGAACCTTGAGATGGTGGAACTGCTCGCGGTTGAACGTGTGGAGCTGGAGCAGCGCGGCCATGTCGATCGCGACGACAGTCCACTTGTTGCTCAGGCTGGCGATGTGGGACAGCGAGTCGACGTCCACAGCGACCACCACCGTGTTAGTCGACGTGCGTACCGAGTACTCGTAGAGACAGAGAGGTGCCCACCGCAAGGGGACGCGCAGCACGGTGCCGGCGCTCCGGAGCGACTGGAAGAGCGAGCTGAGCGTGAACCGCAGCGACGTCTTCTTGGACGTCACGAGGTCCAAGTGGATCGTGACCGGGAGCTCGTGGACGCAGCGCATCTGTCCCCTCGTCGTGAGCTGTTGGCTCCGTCTCACGGAGACCTACGCGCCACCAGCGCCAGCACCACGCAGGACGCGCACCTGGACGTAGACGAACCGCCCCGTGAGTCCGAGTCCCTGCGTGCCTTTCGCCGTGTCGCTGCGCAGGCGTCGCGCAAGCGTGAGGACGCCGATGCTTCGTCCTCTTCCGTCCACTCGTCCCACTCACCTCGGGACTCGCAGGTAGTTGCTCGCGGCGATCGCACCGCGGATCCGGAAGACGCTCTTACGGATCTGCGGGTCCTGCGCCTGCTCCACGTCGCCCTGCGCGAGCCACCCGACGCTGCGGTGGTTCATGCCGAACTTGAGGACCTCGACGAACGGGTCCTGCCACACTGGCAACCATGCGGATCCTCCGGTGAGCGACCGCCGATCGCCTCCCGCTGCCTCCCGCTGCCTCCTGAAGAACCGACTACCTGGCATCGACGCGCCGGCGCAGAACGGCGAGACCGCCGCCATGGCTCCAGCTCAGACAGCTCTGAGCCTCCAGCCTTCAGACTCCAGCCTTCAGCCTCCAGCCTTCAGACTCCGATCTGATGTCGCGAAGGATCGGCGAGCGCCTGTTCAAGTCGCACATGACACACGCACTGTTGTATTGACGGCTTCTGCTCCTCTCCATGCACGACCGGCGGACGTCTCGACGCTGACCGAGTCCGGTGATCAGGAACGCGAGATGATCAGGAGGTCGAGGTCGAGAGGCCGCTCAGGTACTCCTCGAGCTCGTCGAAGTCGTCGGCGGCAAAGTTCATCACG
>JAASGM010000488.1:0-18773 GCA_023334215.1 Globisporangium cystogenes | reverse complement strand
TCTACAAAGCATCGTGCGTTTGTGTTTGCGTGTGTGCCTACAGTATGTATACTTGCGAGGTTGTGTTCGTGTATCCGTTGTGGATGCGAGTGTGCTCGTGGTTGAGGAGCGCGTTTGAGTTCGTTTTGGCGGTGTTTCGTTCGTAAACAAGTTTGCGTGGTATATAATTATGTGCGACGTGCTGAGCCAAACGAGCATGGCGTTGTTAAACCCATGAACCACGCGAGAGAGATGAAGTTCACCGTGGACATGAAGAACGTGAACTCCACTGTACCCGACTACATACGAATGGCGGAGGATACAATCCCATTTTATTTATCATATTTTTAAATAAAATTTGCCGCCAAGCGAAGAATTCCGAAGTGAAGCGACGCGATCTTCATTTCCCGAATCCACATCAGTCATCATCACGCCTTCACGGACTCGCCCTCGATGAAGCTCCTGGTCCCAGCCCTCCTCCTCTTTGTGGACGCCTGCGTCTCGATGGGCTCCGCGAAGTCGGTTGGCTCGTCAGTCGACTCTTCTCCGCACGCCTCCGTCGAGCCAAGTGTCCCGGAGCCCTTCTGGGGTCGTCTCTACCTGCGTCACGGAGTTGCACCGATCCAGTACTTCCGCGACACCTTCGGCGGCGCGATGCCGGCATTCGAAACGGAGCTTCGCTTCCCGAGCGACCAGCGCGGCAACCGCTTCGGCTGCGAGATGCTCGGCTCGGACGAGCATTCGAACCGCTCGGTCGTGCTCGTCGTGGACCGCGGCGAGTGCTCGTTCGAGCGCAAGGCGCGCGTCGCAGAAGCCGCTGGAGCCGCGGCGCTCGTGGTCGTGAGCTCCGACGAGAGCGTGACGCGTCCCATGGCACAAGTCGACGTCGGCGAGATAGGGATCCCGAGCGTGATGGTGCGCAGGTCTGCGGGCGAAATGCTGCGCGCGACGGTGCTCGGCGTCGGCGACCGCGTCTTCGGCCGCTTGATCCCCGTCGAGTGCACGAAGAGCCCGTTCGCGTGCGCGCCGCGCACTGTGGGTGAGAGCGTGTACATTGACGGTTCGCAGGCGCGAAGCGGAGTTGTGCGTTCGACCGCTGACGGATCTGTGATCGGCGAGTTCCTCGCGTCCCGGTTCGGAGGTGTGATGCCGCAGCGAGCGGCGCTCACCGTGTCGACGCTGCTGCACTCGTCGGTGGTGTGTCAGAACGCAGACACGGAGGCGCTGCCTCGTCTCGACAATACGGTCGCGCTCATCGCGGGCAGCGGTGCGGAGCCTGGGTGCTCCGTGGCGGACATGGTGACACGAGCGCAGCACGCTGGAGCCGTCGCCGCACTGGTCGTCACGGACAGCGACGCGAGTGTGTCGACACGCCCGAGTGTCAGCGAGGATTGGCTCGGGTACAATGTCACGATCTTCTCCGCCGTGGTCACTTCCTCGACGATGTTGCAGCTCGCCCGGCTCCAGGAGCAGAGCGCGCGCGTGCAATTCGCGCTCAAGAACGAGGTCGCCGACGCGTGGGAGCAGATCCGCGAGCTGTCGGTGAAGTCGGCGTGGCCGGTGCGCAAGGACCGCAAAGAGAAGCTGGCGAAGCGGCTGCTCGAGTCGTTCGCTCTCAACGACGCCCAGACGCAGATGCTCAAGCGCCACTTCCTCACAGTCGCCGGCGGGAGCGCAGCGACGTGGGACGTCCTGACGCAGAAGCGAGCTGAGATCTCCAGCGGACAGGACGAGGCGTCGCTGGCTGCCAAGGTTGCTGGGTCGATCGCGAGCGCAGACGGGGGCCACGAAGAGCTCTGAGCGAGTGAGTTGGTGCACGGTGTTCACACGCAAGATGCTCGCAACACGACATCCCATTGCACGTCGGTCGGAGCTGCTTCCCTTGCATCGGAGGACACCACCCGTTTCGTCGCCTGTCCTCACAAGCCGATCCAGTACGACCGGCCGTTCGGGTTGTGCACGGGTGACTGGTGCTTCGCGCCGTCGGAGCTCAGAGCCCACTCGTACCACACGCGGTTGTTCGCGACCAGGCGCCAGAACTGCACGCGGAGCTCTTCGCCCTTGCCCACGTGCACGGGGTGGCGCAGCGGGAAGTAGATCGGGAACCAGCTGAACATCCCGTCCGAGTGCGTCGACGGGTTGATGCTCAGAGTCACGTCGTCGAAGAGCACGGCGTCGAAGTACCCGGCGAAGCCGTGCACCGCCGCGCTCTCGAGCGTCTCGAACGTCATCTCCTCGTACCGTCGGTTGTCGATGCGCTCGTGGAACTTCGGGTGCGTGAACTTGAAACAGGGCTGCGACTCGGCGATCGAGTAGACGTTGTGCAGGCGCACGACGTACGGCGTCTCGAAGTTCTTCAGCGACTCGTGCGCCTTCACCTCGTTCCAGAGCTTCGACGACATGATCGGCGCCACGTACGAGGTGTACTCGCGCGGGATGCTGATGCCGTCCTCTGCGTATCAAGCGAGCGTCAGGCACGAGATGGATCATCGGCAACGAAGCAGTGGACCACTGCTCACCGTGCAGGAACGCCTGTGCGCCGTCGAGACACTCCGGAGACAGCTCGTTGTCGCTGAAGGAGCCCAGGAGCTCGCTCACCATGATGTCCGCCTGGACGTCGCAGCGCGCATCTCCGTCAGCAAGAAAGCACGTGTTCCTACGCCAACGCGCACGAAGACAGCGCCAGCATCACACCACTGCACGCACCTTCTCGTGCGTCTTCCAGTGGCGCATGTCCGACGCGATGATCGTGACGTTGTCCCAGCGCTCCGAGATCTTGAGGTTGCGCAGCGTGATGACAGCGTTCGGGTTCTTCTCCACCGCGAACATGCGCGTCTTGCGGTTCGCGGTCACCGCGGCGCGCAGAGCACACCGCACGATCGGACCCCGGCCGGCGCCGACAACCATCACGACCGACTCCTTCTCCGGCGGCGTCAGCGCCAGCGCCTTCGCGACCGCCTTCTCGTACTGGTTGTACTTGAACGCGTCCTGCTCGAACGTCTCGTACGTCTGCGACTCGAGGTTGTCCATGAGCGGCTGCAGCGGCGCCTGCAGGTAGTCCAGATACGGCGCCTCGAAGAGCGCCTTCGGGTCCACCGAGTCCTTCTTGCCGTAGAGGAAGTGCATGTACTGCACGTACGGCAGGAAGCTGCCGCGGTGGCGCGGGCGACCCGAGAAGTAGTACTGCACGTTGAACTTGAACAGCTCCAGGAGGAACTGCTGGTGGCGCTGCGAGAGCGTCGGGTACCCCTTGCGGTTCGTGAGGAAGACGTCCGTCGGGATGATCACCGCCTGCGCGCAGCAGCCGCGCGACACAGGATGAGCATACCCGCAGCAAGAAGAGAACCGGACAGACAGCTAAGCCCGGAGAGCGGTCGAGCACGCACCCGGATCGGCTCCCCAAGCCAGCGCTTGAGCTCCTCGCTCGACGGCAGGTCCGCCGTGACCTCGAGCGCCACGTTCACCTTCGGGCTGAACTCGCACTTGGCGCGCAGCGCGTTCCACGCCTCCCATGGACTCACGCCCGGGTCGTCGTCCAGCGAGATCTCCTCATTGTGCTGCAGTCCGGGGCCGCCCTGCGGGAGCTTCGGCGCGCCGGTGCCGACGCGATACGACAGCGGGATGCGCACCCAGAACTGTGCACGAAGACTCTGTCAGCCGACCAGCAGCTCTTTGGCGGCGTATCCACCACCGGCTGACTGCCCTCACCTGCAGGTACTGCGCCTGCGTGGCCGACTGGTTCAGCACGCGCGCGTAGTTGGCAGAGCTCGTGTGCTGGCGCGGCGTCGGGAGCAGCACCGCGGGCACCGAGAGGTGCGACGCCCACGCCACCTCCTGCTTGAAGACCTTCTCGGCCGCGAGCCGCGCGCGTGCGCAGCCGGCGTCCAGGTTGATCCACTTGGAGACCATCCCCACGACCGCCGACGTCCACCCGCGCGAGTCCATCACCAGGTCCGAGCCTGCGCTCCTCGCCAGTCGGTCAGTCAGTCCGCCAGTTCCGTCGGCGGCATCTGTGTAGCTGCTCGCACGTACGCGTCTGCGGGCCGTCGCGCGCATCGGAGACGCCGCAGTCGTCGCGCTTGAAGCTGCAGCCGATCCGTTGATTAGCGCACACGTGAGCGAGTGGGTTGGCGCGATGACGCACCGCGGGTGGAAGAGCGGGGCTATGACGCCGCTGAGCTTGTCCTCGAACGTCTGCGGAGCGGCGGGACGCAGCGTCAGTACGGACTGCGCAGGCTGCTGCTGCTACTGCTGCTGTAGACGGCGTGCGGCGCACCTTGTCGAGCGTCGCCGGCAGGTCGCAGCTGAAGGAGGTCTCGAGCCCCACGAAGACGCGCTCGGCGCTCATGCTGGTTGGTGGCGGCTTGGATCTGTGGATGGCAATAAAACCGATTGTGTTGCGATAAGTACGACAACCACCACACTCGGTGTTCGAACCTCGCAGGTTGCTACATGCCTCCGGCGAGACAGAGTCTGTCGAGAAGCGCACGAGCGAGCGGATCGGCGAACGCACGCGGCAACACCAGCGCAACGGGATGGTCCCTCCTCCTCTCGCTCTCTCCATCTCTCTCGTGTTATTCGCCCTCGGACGCTGGTGCACTGAGCCGAACAGGACTTCCTCCGGTCGCGCTCGCAAGTGACACCACAAAGTCGGCGCCGATTGATTCGAACACACGGACGTATCGCTCTACGGCTTGCTCCACTGCACGCCGAGTCCCTCCAGGACGTCGAACGTCGGGTCCTGCAGACGCGCGACGTCGATCTCGCTCGCGCGTGCCAGCAGCTTGCGGTACTTGAGCGCTTTGAGCGCCAGCTTCTGCTGGTTGGTGCTGATGCACGCTGCTGCTGCGTTCGAGTCGCCTGCAGTCGGGCTGCGCGCGATCACGATCATGCGGCGCGTGTTCTCAGCGCTTCTCTCGCGAAACGCTTCGTCGCGGAAGTGCGCCATGAGACGGCGAGTCGGGGACATCGACGGATCCGCGGGTGCGCGACGCTCCATCTGCTGCGTCTGCGCTTGGGAGGCGCCGGTGACCGAGCGACGGATGACTCCACCGCGCTTGGGGATCTCCGACTCGGACATGCCTCGTTCCTTCTTCTCACGCGTCGGGATCACCGCGATAGGCCGAAGTCGCGCGAGAGTCTGCTGGTGCATATCCGCGTCGTTGGTCCGGGGAACGCTAGCAGTGACCGGGTCTTCGTCCAACCGGCCATTCGTGTGCCTGAGCTTGGGCGAGCGGCGTGACGGCGAGTGGGACTTGGCGCGCCTCGTGGGCGACTTGATCTTGTGGCTCCACCTCGACTCGCGGAGGGGGTGGCGGGAGGCGGCGGCCGGGAGGCCATCCCAGAGCTGCGACGTGATGATGGCCGCCGGCGGGAGCAGGAGCTTGCTGTGCGTCATTGTTTCGTGGCCGAGTTGGTCGTCCGCGGCGGCGAGTCCGTCAGCAGTGTGTACACGTTGTCTGTTTTGCGTGACGATGTTGTCCTCCGCACGCGCGCGATCCGGGCCGCTTGCTCGCTCGCGAAGTGTCCTGCCGTCGGGAGATGAAGCGAGCGAATTGGGAACTGCTCGCAATCTGCTGCTGCCCTGTGCCCCCCCTTGAAGACACTCGCCTCTCCACGGTTCGCGCAAGTCCGACGCGGCATATTTTCGGCTGTGTAGCTCGCACATATCTTTCTTTTTTTTCTCCAGCGGACACTGAGTGCCAGCTGAGCACAAGCACACGTCTTGTCTTTGTTTGAGCGGTTATACCGAGCGAGTTGAGCACATTGCAATGCCAAATGTGAGCGCTAGCGACACGGCCACCCTACTAACATAGTGTAGAGGAACTTCGCTTAACCATCGTCGCGCGCGATGCCGAACTCGACGAACTCGACGAACTCGAACGAGGCTTCCATCATCGTCGCGGAATCAATCGTGCTTGCGCGTTGGGCAGGCAAGCGATCGATGAGTCCTGCTCTGGCGGAGCAGACAAGGCAGTAAAGACAAGCAACGGATCGATCGACAGCGAAACCAAGTATAGATCCAAGTGTCCTGGATGCCAACCTGCACTTGGTACCGCGATTTGTGCCCTACACACTACATTTGCTCTGCATCGAGGCAGGAAGATATACATCCCGATCGCCTCGTACACCAGCGGCATGTGTCTGCGGTAGGCGGTAGGCAATGAGGGCGAAGCCGCCTTGTTCACGAGCCCAGCTCGTTTCATCAGGTGGGCAGCTTCAAGATCGCGCCGTTTCGAAAATGGGATCCTGCACGTCAACACAACTGCGGCGAGTTAGATTGAACGACGAGTTATGTAAAAACATGCAGCTGAGTTCAAAGGGCATTGACAACACGGGAAAGATTAACTCCATACCTGAATGGCCGGGACGTTTTGATAGCGTATAACCCTGATCGTCAAAGCGATGTCGCGCTCGCGGCGCTGATCGCTCGGAGTCAGCAGCAGAAGCAGCATGGCTCCTGTTCTTGCTCCCAGCCCACTGTCAACATCCTCACGCCCGAGTGCCGATTCGAGGCACACTACAGCGTGCCGAACGAACGTAGAGCACTGCTCGCGTTTTCGCCGCACGCCACGCCCGAGCGCATTGACATTCGAGTGCAACGAGACAAAGGACTTCTACGACCCCCCGCCATGCAACGCATACCCCAGTGCAATACACAACTTGTCTTGGAGTTCGTGAGGGACAGGAGACCCTTTTGTCGCGAAGGCTGAGGTGCCCCCACTCGCGGTCTCTGCTTGGGGCATGCAACCAGCAGGTTGGTCTGCCCAACGAGGGAGGGAGCTTCGCCGTGCGGGGAAAGTCGAGCGAACGAGTGACTGAGAACCTTGCGGACGACTCGTTACGAGTTCATTCCAATTCGCTTAGTACAACACTGAACCTATTGAACCCACTATGTGGCCTTGCCGCACTTGGATTCACTATACGACAGCGAGAAACGCAAAACACGGTGTTCCAAAGACCAGAACACACCACCGCCACCAGCATGACGCCAGGCAGCGCCTTGCTGCTGCTGCTGTTGCTGCTCGTAAGCGCGAGTACGGCGGCAGCCCAGGCGCCGAGCAACCGCGCGCACCTCCCGCGACAGCAAGCGACCACCGCCAACGACGCGGAGCAGCGGGAGTTGAGCGCAGACGGGCACCTCTCCGCCGCGGTTTCCGGCTGCGGACTCTGCGCCAGCAGCGGGCAGTGCGAGCACGCGTTCCGCGGGTCGCCGGGTCAGTTCTGCCAGACGCTCGTGTCGGGCGCTCCCTGCTGTTGCCCCACGGACGCGCAGTGCGTGCTCTCGAACGCCTACAACTGCCGCTGCCGGCGCTCCGTGGCGCCGGCGGGTGGCGGTGCGCACGTGCGCTCGGGGGCGAACTCGAACTCGGACTCGGACGCCGCACCTGCCGCTGGCTCCGTGGCGTTCATGCTGTTGCTCGCGTGCTGTTGCTGTTGCTGCTGCTGCTGCGGCAGCGCGCGCGATCGGCGCAAGCGTCGCCACCAGCACGACTACTACGCCGAGCCGGTGTACTCGACCACCGCAACGCAGTACGGGACGAGCGCTAGCGGGTACCCGGGTCAGCAGGCGTCTCTGCCGCAAGCGCAGCCAGTGTACCCTTACGCGTACGCGTCCGCGCCACCCGAGTACGACGACAACCGCTACGACGCGGCGGGGAAGGGCGGCGGTGGCAGCAGCGGACTCGCGGCGGCGGCGCTCGGTGCGGCGGGCGGGCTCGCCACCGGAGTGTTCTTGGGGTCCGCGTTCGGCGGGCGCGGCGGCGGCGACTCGTACCAGCAGACCTCCACGTCGTACTTCGACGGCGACACGGGAGGCGGCGGCTTCGGGGGCGTCTCAGCGTCGACGTTCGAGTTCAGCGGCGACACTGGCGGCGGCGGCGACGACGGCGGAGACGGGGATTTTGGTGGGGATTCGTGAAGTTCGCGCGCTCGCTTCGCTTCGCTTACCTGCCGACCAGCCAACGAAGTGATCTCTGATCAACCAGCCAAGCTGACCGACCGGCTGGTGAGCGTGTGCGCGAAGCTCAAGAAAGCGCAGTGCGGACAGCGCGACGTGACTCGGTGTGGGTGTAAGGGCGAGTCGGGTCGTTGCGTGGAGCTCGAGCGAGCTGGCTGTAGAGCTAGGTGTCCTCGAGAACAAGACGGCGAGCAGCTGCGTGGCGCGGCTCGAGGAGGGCATGTTCGTGCTGATTTCCTGAAGCCCGATGCAGGTTCGGGCGACTGGAGCGTGTGCGGTGCCAAGTAGGCGAGACAGCAGCATGGCGAAATCGGTGCAGCCCCGCGTTGGGTTCTCCGGTCTCGCTCGCGGACGGCGGTGTCCGCGTGGTTGGGTGGTGGTGGTGGTGGGCGATGAATTCACGCGGCGCGCACGGGAGGAGCGCGCGAGGGACGCCCTCGCGGAGAAAGAGGGAGTCACCCCAAGTGAGGGTGGGAGGGAACGCGGCGTTTGACAGGGTGTTGCCGGCAACTTGCGGCAGGCATTGAAGGCCTCCGCCACGTGTCCGAGCAGCGCGCGATTACGGGAACGCAAGCTGAGCTCCGAAGAGCTCCCGAGTGCCCCCGAGCTCCCGAGGAGCTCCTGAGTGGGTCTAAGTGGTCCGGAGTGGGTCTACGAGGTCCTGAGAGGGTGTGCGAGACCCCGAGAGGGTCGGAGAGGGTCTGAGATCGAGCTTAGGCTATCGGAAGATCGGCGGGTATCCTTGATCGGAGAAGATCGCGGAGGGAGGTGCTGCTCGCCTTGAGCTCCGCGCGCCGTCGGCAGCCCTGCTGATTTTCTTGGTCTCCAGCACTGCACCGCGGGCCCCTCTGCCGCGAGCCAAAGTTGCCCGGGATCCTCCAAGCGCCTGCGGTGAAGCAGCAGCCGCGCCATTCATCCACTTATCCATACATGAGCGAGTGTGCGATTTGACTCGGGAAGGCAGGCCGTCACAGGTTTCTCATCGATGCCTCGACGCTGACAACGGCAGCAACGGCGACAACGGCGACAACGGCGACATTCGTCTCCAAACCAGCGCTATCGCGCGCGCCGCTGGTTCGTCGATAAGCGATTCCATCCAGACTCGCGCGCGTTGCCTAGTGTCGCGTCTCCGCTGCAAACGGATGAAAGCGCGGCCAGCAAAATATCCAAACATCCAAACGCCACTTGTCGTTTTTTGCGATTTCTGGCGCAACGAGTGAACTCGGTCCTCGCCTTGCTCGACACGGAACGATGAAGCAAGCAAACACACACACGCACATGCGCAGAGAGAGGAGAGAGGAAGACACTGACTGACTGACTGACCAAAACTGGGAAGCTCGGGCTCAGGACATCAAGGACAAAGCAGTCTGCGCGCCTCCGGCTCGGATCGCAGGGTCGCGCTGACGCACACCGGGCACGCACGATCTGCTCGTTGATCGCCGCCCTTTTCACCAAGCCAAACAACAAACAACAAACAACAAACAACAAACAACAAACAACAAACAACAAACAACAGACAACAGAGACATCATGCGGGCAGCGAGCGATGTCTCGGATCGATCCGAGATCTGCAGTCGGCTCGCTCGGTCTCTCGCGCGGAGCCAGCGGGAAGCGCTTTTGCAGTGAAAACGCCTACTCTTTGATGGCCCGCGATGAGGCGCGGCGGACTTGCGAGCGAAGTCCGCAAGAGAGGTCCGCGCGACGGACGGGGATCGCGGAAGATAACGATAGTCGCGTGCGGCGGCGGCAGCGCGCAGGGATTGCAGCGGAGCGAGCGCCACGAGGAGCGAGCGTCGCCTCCGCTCCATGTGCTCGCCGTCCCGTGTTCTCGAGTCGTAAGGGTCCGATTCGGTGCCAGCAGCACGACTGATATGCCGAGGATCAACTTGCGGTCGTGTGTGCGAACCGTAGATATCAGCAGCAGCGCGCGCGCACACTGCTGTTCCTCGCTGCGACTCGGCGTGTCGGGACATCGGGCGACGACAACAACAACGACACTGTAACGACAGCCAGGAGCAGGTCGGCAGCAGCAACAGCAGCAGCGCGTCTGAGTTCCGAACGCCGTCCACGCAGGCTCTTTGCTCGTTGCCCGAACTCGGGCCAGTCGGGCTGTCCATGCATGATGCATCGCCGCCTCTACAGACGTCGTCGTCGTCGACGACGAGAGACAAGAAAGCCCGGCGCGTTTACCAATCCCGCTCGCTCGCTTGTAGGTCGGTCGACTTCAGATGTCGCCGGCGGCGGTGACGGCAGCGCGAGCAACGCCGCCGCCGGCGCCGGCTCGTTCGTGGCTGGCTGCCCAGTCAAGACGGCAACAGTGACTCGGATGGTGGAAAAGTGGTTCGCAATCACGTGCGCGTGGCGCTTCGAGCATGAAGGGGAGATCCCCATAGAGAGCGCTCAATGCTCCAGCAGTGCACCCGTCCGGCCACCTCTTCGCTAGTCAACCGCGCTACTTTTCACCCTCAACATCGCTCCCCCATCAGGGATCTCTCTTCCGCCACCTCCGCCACCAAAACCCTCCCCACGACAGCCAAAACCCTCTCTAAGAGCGAAAATCCTCTGAAACAATGGGGCTTTGGATGCGCTGATTTGCGGCGCCAGCTGGCGATGACTGGCGCGAGCGAGAGCCGTGCGCGAACAGATGCACACATGTCCGCCTCCGCCTATCTCTATCTGAGTGAGTGTGCGCCAGCAGCCGCGTCACCACCGAAGCCGACGGGCGAGGCGAAACGAGGGTGAGGCGTTGACACGCTCGCCCCCATTCCGCTTTCCACCGTGTCCCGCACACTGCTCCCTTCAGTCCCAAGCAGACGCACAGACCGACGGACAGCCAGCCAGCCAGCCAACAGACTGACAGACACCCGCATCAGCAACAGCAACAGTCATGACCAAGTCCGCCGAGGAGAACCGCGCGCACCACCACCCGCAGCACCAGCTCGTGCTCTCGCCGCAGCAGATCGAGCGCCTCGCCGCCAAGCTCACGACGTCCTCGCACGCGCTGCAGAAGCAGATCCTCGCGCTCCACCGCGAGCTCCAGAAGACGCGGCGCGAGCTCGCGCGCTCGCGCGCCGACCAGGCCGAGAGCGAGCTGCGCCTGCGCGAGATCGACGAGTTCGCGCGCGAGGTCGGCGCCGAGCTGCAGCACCTCCTGGACGCGCGGCAAGAGGGCGAAGAGGACGACGAGGAGGAAGACTACGACGTCGCCTCCCGCGAGCAGCAGCTCGAGGAACTCGCCGAGGAGCGCGACGAGGAGGAGGCGCTGCTGGACCACGTGCGCGTGCTCATCGGGCTGCGCGAGGCGGCGCAGCGCAAGCTGCAAGTGGTCATCGCGACGCTCGTGCGCGAGCTCAGCGCCGTGAAGCGCAAGGAGCAGCTGCTCGTCGCGCTCGCACTGCGGCATCGCGTTGTCACGCTCGGAGTCGTTCCGCTCAAGCTCGTTTAGAGCGTATAGTTTAGCCCTCCTCGACACAAATCACTAAGTTATTTAACACCGGACAGCAGTTTACAACTGGACTTGCACACCGCAAATCGCAGTCTGCATGTCGAATGAACGGAATCACGCAATAACCTCCTTCCTCCCCACACTTCCCGACCGAGATGGCTCCACCAGCGCACCCCGAATGGCGCGCGCTGCCGCTCGTGACGCAGGCGGCCGACGGCGCCTTCCGCGCGTCGCCCGACGCGCTGCAGCAACTGCGACACGCGACCGACAGCGTGCGCGTGCTCGGCGTCTGGGGGCCGCCGCACTCGGGCAAGCGGCTCTTCCTGCGCACGTTGCTGCGCGCCGGCGCCGGCGCCTTTCCCGCGCCGGAGGGCGGCGGCGACGACGCGAGTGCGGCGCTGCTGTGGCTCTGGGTGCCGGCGGCGGGCGGCCAGAGCGACCGCGTCGTGATCTCCGGCGGCGGCGACCAGGAGCAGGAGAGCCCGCGCCGCCGCGACGCGCGCCTGGCGCTGCTGCTGCTGCTCGCGTCCGCGCTCGTGTACTGCGCCGACGGGGAGCTCGGCGCGCGCGCGCTCGCGTCGCTCGACTGGCTGCCACGGGTGGCGGTGGCGCTGCGCGTGCGCGCGAATCAGGACGAGGCGAGCGTCGGTGCGTGCGGAGCGCACGTGTGGGGCCTGCTTAGGACGCCAGCTGAGACGGTTGGTGGTGCTGCTGCTGCTTTTTGGTCTCCAGCGACCGACTTCCGGACGCACGCGCCCAAGCTCCTCTGGCTCGCGACCAACTTCAAGGTCAAGTGGCTCGTGGCGGACGACAGCTCCAAGCTCTCGCCGCTCGAGGTGCGTCCGGCGCTGGTGCTGGCGCGGGTCCCTGAGGAGCCCTCACGGTTGCGTGGACGGGCGTGCGCAGTACCTCGAGAGGAGCTTCCAGGAGGAGCCGGGCTTCAGCGACGCCGTCATGGCGCGCAACGCCACGCGCATGTACTTTAACGCGTACTTCCCGGCGCGGGACTGCGTCGCGCTGAGCCGGCCGCTCGAGAGCGTCTCGGCCGCGGCGCCGCACACGACGGAGCGCACCGAGCTCCGCGCGCAGTTCGTCGAGTCGGTCGACAAGGTGTACGCGGCGTACCTGTCGCCCAAGTCCAACTCGGCGCTGCCCGCCAAGCAGCTCCTGGGCAGCGAGCTGCGCGGCGACCAGCTCGCGGTCGTGCTCGAGACGTACGTGGCAGCGCTGAACGCGAACGCGCTGCCGACGATCGTGCAGGCGTCGAGCACGCTGCAGCAGCGCTCGGTCGCCGAAGCGTTCGACGCGGCGAGACGCATGTACGACGAGGCGATGGCGGCGGTGGCGACCTCGCTCGACGAGCGCCACCAGCCGGTGGCGTCCAGCGAGCTGCACGTGGCGCACTACCGCGGCGCGCAGCGAGCGCTCGTCCGGATCAACGAGCTCTCTGCGAGTCTCCCGGAGCAGCTCCGGCGCGGAGTGTTCCGCGAGAGCTTGGCGCAGTGGCAGACGCACGTGGACAGCGCGCTGGCGGCGCGAGCGCAGCAGAACCTGCAGCTCTCGCGCGACGCCAGCGCGACGCTCCTCGAGCGCCTGCTGCCGCACTCCCTGGAGGAGATGGCGAGCGAACTCGCGTCCAAGTACGTGGCTGCGAGTCGTGTGGCGTGTGGGAAGCCACGCAGTTGACTGACAGACCGCCTGACGAGAGCAGACCGCGCAGCTCGTTCGCCGACGGACTCGCGTCGCTGCTCTCGCAGTACAAGTCCGACCTGCGGCGGGCGGTGGACGAGTACAAGGCCATGGCGAGCGGTCCGGCGGTGTCCGACGTCCTGGAGCACGCATTGCTCGAGTCCGTGCACGCGTCGGTCGCGAACTGGGGAGTGCGCGTGCTGGAGCAGTACCGAGAGCACATGCAGTCGCTCGCCGACGAGCACGACGCGTTGGAGCGCGAGTGCGAGGCTGGGAGAGCGATCGCCGCGTCGTCCACGACGTTCGCGGACGACCAGAAGCGCAAGTACGAGGCGCAGCTCGAGCGGTCGACGAAGACGCTCTCGGACCTGCGCGCGCGCCTTCGCGGCGAGCTGAGCGCGCAGAAGGCGGAGCTCGAGCGGCTCGTGAACGACCTGCAGATGATGGAGCGGAAGCAGGAGGTGCGGCTCGCGAACGCCGAGAACGACATCGCGTGGACGCGGAGCCGCACCGCCGAGCTGGCGAAGGCCGAACTCGAGCAGCGCGCGCGTCCCGAGAGCGAGCTGAGCGCCGCGACCGAGTCCATCCTGACGAAGGAGCGCAGCTACCACGAGGAGGAGCGGTCGCTGCTCACGCAGCAGCGCGACCTGATGGACCGCGTCGCGCAGCTCGAGCGCGAGATCGCGCAGAAGAAGACGAGCCACGTGCAGCACAAGTTTGCGCTCGAGACCGCGATCGCGAGTCGCGCGGGCGAGGTGAAGCTCGAGCGCGCCGAGTTCGCGCGGCAGCTCAAGGCGCAGACCAAGTCCGACATGGGTGCGCTCAAGCTCGCGTTCGAGAAGAAGAAGGCGATGATGGCGGGCGAGTCGGACGACCTGGCGCGCGAGACGGACGAGGTGCGCGAGAAGCTCGCGCTGCTGAGCAGCCCGGTGGCCCGCGGCGCGCCGAAGAACGTCAACCGCGACTTCTTCAGCGCCGTGTCGTTCGCGTTCCCGGCGATCCCGGTGCTGCCGCCGCTGCCGGAGGACGACGCGAGTGCGAACGGAGCTGACTCGGCTGCCAAGCGCGCGGCGCGAGCTGCGTCGTTCCTGGACGTGTCCACGAGCTCCGCGACGATCGGCCCCAACACGGCGACGCGCGTGGCAGCGCGCAGCGACGGCGACTTGTGCAGGCAGTCGTAGTGTCGGCTCTTAACACCGTTTCCAACACTGTGGAGACCAACTTCGTGGCGTTCTCAGACTACTGTACTGTAGTCAACCTCGTGGTCAACACCGTTTCGGTTCCAACTGAGCCAACACAGTTCGAGGCGGAGACGATGCCAGTCAATCGCTGCGTGGCGTGCGTCCTCGCGACGACCACCGGTCGTGTGCTCGTGCAGTGGGAACTCGACGCGACGCTGCCGTTCCACTACCCGCAGCTCGCGCTGCTCGTCGCGAGCCTCGTGCAGTTCTCCAAGGCGCAGGAGTTCGCGCAGCTCGAGCTCGCGAATGGCTACACGCTCATCGTGCGCTCGGACGCCGTCTCGCAGCTCTCGTGCGTCGTCGTCTGCCGGACGCCGCTGGGAGACGACAGCCGCGTGTTCCGCAAGTCCCTCGACATGGCGCATCTCAAGAGCCTCGTGATCCTGCACGAGTTCCTGCGGTGCTTCCGTTCCCACGTGGACGAGCTCGTGGTCGAGAGCAAGGCGAGCGTCGCGAGCATGGCCGACAAGTACACGCTCTCGAGCGCGCTCGGCGGCGGTGACGATGGCGGCGCCGATGCCGACGACGGCACGATGGACGCGTTCGTGGCCTTCCAGAACGAGTTCATCGCGCCGATGGTCGAGGACAACAGCGCCGAGAACATCCGTGCCGGGATCTCCGACTCGGTCGTCAAGGCGAGCGCGGCGCCGGTCGAGATCACGCGGCAGTTCCTCATGAACGCCGACACGGGCAGCCCCATGTATTCGCTCATGGGGGTTCCCAAGCTCCACCTGCGCCACTGGTTCCTCGAGGAGAGTCTGCCGACGCAGAAGCTGCTCGCGCGGGTCGCGCGCGCGCTCAGCGCGTGCTTCCCGATCCTGCAGCGGACGGCGCTCTTCCAGCGCAGCGCGAGAGACAGCTGCGTCGGCTTCGCGAACGCCGGCAGCGCGAGTCCGACGACCGTCGTCCTACGCGTCGGCGGCGGCGAGCCGCCGAAGGACGCTGCGGCGTCCGGATGGCTCTACATCGCGGTGCAGATGATCGGGGTACGCCGTCTGCGGTGGTGGCGTCGTGTGCAGAACCTGATAGCTCACCACCACCGCGTCGTCAGGTCGGCACGTTCGCGTCCGTGGTGTTTTTCAACGGCCCGAACGACCGCTTCCTCGGTCACGCGAGCGAGATCGTCCGCTCCGGCGACCTGCAGCGCGTCCTCATCTCGGACCCGCGCGGCGGCCACCTGCTCGCGCTCGTCCACGAAGGCGCCGTGGGGTCGCAGTTCCAGATCCACGTGGGCTCGGACGGTGCGCCGGAGGTCGTGCTGCAGGCGCTCGAGAGCGTCGTGGCGCCGTGGACGAAGTTCTTCGAGGCAGCCGCCGAGTGATCTGGCTGAGGCAGGCAGACAGGTGAGAGAGTCGAGCGAGCAAGAGGAAGAGAAGAGAGAGACACTCAACGAGCAGGCGGCTCCGATTGCACCGTCGATCTCCCCAAACACCACCACCCACCGCCTACGAAGTCGCAGCAAGCGCCGCGCCTGACGACGAGGACGACGGCGCGAGCGCGCGAGTGTCCATGTAGCGGAGGATGTCTCGGTACCGCACCTCGCACTCGCTGCGCGTCTGCCCGTGCTCCATGTTCTCCAAGTGGTCCTTCACGAGCGCCAGCAGTCCGTTGAGGTAGTTCTGCGTCACCTCCGGCGTCTTTGCCTCGAAGAAGTAGAGGTACTGCGAAGAGCGCGGCGAAGAGCGTGAGAGGAAGGCTGGGAGGCAGCCGCCAGCAGAGCAGAGCGACACGCACCGCCTCCAGGATCTCGATGAACAGCGGCACTTGGCTCGACGACGATCCCGTGCACGCGTCGGCGATGCGCAGCGAGCGCTGGAGACACTCGAGCACGCGCTTGCCGTCTTGGAGGACCGGGTGCTGCCGACACAGTCGCTCGTCAGCCATACACACACACACCGGAGAGCGTACAGCTTAGAGTAGACACTCGAGTCGCCGACGCCGACGCACCCAGAAGAGCTGCGCGCAGTTGAGCACCATCGCAGCCTGCTCGTGCTTCTTCAGCAGCTTGGCCGCGTGCTGCGTCGTCTTCGTCGCGACGACCTCGTAGTTGGCGCTCGAGAGGTGGCGCGTCGCGCGCAGCGACGACACCATGAGCTCCAGCGCCTTCCACTGCTCGCGCGAGTGCGTGATCTGGTCCTCGTACACGATGAACGCCTGCGTGATAAACTCGTACGCGATCGCCTCGAACGCGCAGCGGTCGGCGACCAGCGCGCACTGCAGGAACAGGTTGACGCACGCCACCGACATCTGCTCCAGCTTGGACGCCAGCGCCGTGACCATCTCGTGCACGAACTGCAGCACCTCGCGCGGGAGCGTCGCCGTGTGCTGCTGCTCCAGGTCGCGCGCGAGCGCGAGCGACTGGAAGATGAGCGGCAGGAGCGTGAACCGGATGCGGAACACGCCGCCCTGGCCGAACGCGCGCCGCGCCACCGAGAACATGCGGAACGTCTCGTCCAGGTCGGCGCAGTGCACGAGGTGGACGACCTTCGAGAGCTTCGCCTGCTCCGCCTCGAAGGCGTCGCGCTCGGGCCCCGCCGCCGGCTCCACGGACAGTGGCGGCGCGTCCGGGTCGTCGCGGATCAGCGGCGTCAGCACGTCGACGACGAACTCCATCTGGTCCACCGAGCCGATCGGCGCCTGCCGCCTCAGCAGCACTTGGATCAGCTCCAGCGCGACGGCCTTCCGCGCGCCGCTCCACGGCAAGAACGCCAGCAATTCGCTCACAGACTCGACGCGCATCAGCTCCGGCAGCGGCAGCTCCCCCATCGCGTGCGTCAGCAGCGCCTTTAGGTGCTTGCTCACGACGGCGCTCGTCTCCGCGTCGTCGCTCCACCGCGCCTCGCGCACGAACACCAGGCAGCACTTGAGCACCGGACGGAGCAGCTCCACGCGCGCGTCGCCCAAGCACGCGAGCGTGAAGGTCGCGAAGCCGGCGAAGAGCGCCATCGTTGACGCCGTCGCAGCAGCCGAAGACGCTGCGGCGACGGACGTGACCCGAGCAACGCAGTCCAGGAGCAGTCGGAAGTGCTGCTGCTGCTTCTTCGCCGCGCTCTCCGGGTCCGCGCCGTAGATGAGGTGCTTGCTGTCGCCCATGGCGTCGTGGTACTTGGTGAGCCGCTCGAGCAGCGCGAGGAGGATCGCCGCGACATCCACGCCGTCCACGAGCTGCTCCATCGTCGCGAGCATCTGCTCCAAGTTGTGGAGGTGGTAGTCGTCCGGGAAGACCTGGATGACGCAGTCCATGAGGTACTGCTGCGCGATCCGGTCCTTGCACGTCGCGACGATCTCGAGCACCATCGGTAGCACCTGCGCCGCGTACACGGCGAGCGTGACGCCGTCCATCTGGCTGAGCCGCACGAGGCTCGTGCCGACGAGGATGCGCAGGTCCTGCCGCTCCGTCTCGCGCGCCGCGCGGTCCTTCGACGCCGCGGCGCCCGCCTTCTGGGTCTGCATGCGGATCCACAGCCGGTTCGTCTCGCGCAGGTTCTGCAGCAGGAACGCAACCGCGTCGTCCACGGAGCCGCCGTCGCCCTCGAACTCGCTGCCGACGTCCGGGAGCTTGTCCTTGACGCACACCGAGAGGTAGTGGCGCAGGAAGAGCCCGCGCAGTGGGTACTGCACGCCCTTGGTCATCTCCACCAGGTCCGTCAGCACCTCGCGCGCCGGCGCCTCCTTCGACTTGATGTACACGGAGCCGACGGTCACGAGCAGGTACCTACAGAGCCACCAGCAGCACGCCTTGAGTCGCGCAAGCCTCCCACTCGTCACGCGCATTGGCAGTGCCCACTGCAGGACTCACAGGCGCGGCAGCACGTTCCCGCTGCTCTGCACGCGCTCGTAGAGCGACCGGATGGACGTGCCGGCCGCGTGCAGGTCCTCCACGTAGCTCTCGAGGTGCCGCAGCTCGTCCAGCACCTGCATGTCTGCGAGCGCTCCCGGGAGGGGGCTCGCGTGAGCGCTCCTACGCGGGTTGATACATGAGAACAGGCGGCGACGCACAGAGCTCGTAGTAGTGCTTGGGCGAGAGCAGACTCGTGCGCAGCTCGCGCAGCAGCTCCGCCGCGTGCTTGAGCACGGCGTTCGGCTCGCCGGCGTCCATCGCGCGCTTCATGCGGAACGCCTGGTCGCGCGCCTGGCGCTGCGCCTCCTTCAGCAGCTCCGCCTGGCCCTGCGCGTCCAGCACGAAGCTCTTGGCTGCGGCCTCCATCGCGCGGCGCGTCCTGCGGCGGCGGCGGCGACTCGGGTCCGGGTGGTGCCTTGTAGGTTGGCTTTACCTTGAAGATTTCGTTCTTCGTACTTAGAGCGACCAATGCCAAAAGCCTCTCGCTTAAGTTGCAAGTGATCAAATGCACAGAAACGGCACAGGCGAACATTTCAAAAGAGTTTCAGATATGACTTGGTTTCACTAGATTTTACTAGATTTTCTCTCAGATGTTCGCCTGGTTGCTGAAAGATCTGT